>AWWV01009265.1:0-68088 GCA_001974805.1 Corchorus capsularis | reverse complement strand
AATACAATCTTAAATATCATTCAAAAATAAATCTTAGGGATGCAAGTGGGTAGTAGTTAATAGGATACCCGACACTACCCGATCCAATTAATTAGGGTTAGGGTATTGTATAATCGGGTTAGGGTAGGGTACGGGTGGTAGTTTTAGTACCCGTGACGGGTTCAGGTAGGGTTCGGGTAGTGACCTTTGGGTATCCACTACCCGAACCCGGTTATTTATTAAGTATTTTAATATATTTTATTTATATATTACATTTTTACTTAAAACTACTCATAATCAATCTAACTAAAATTTGTTATTAGCATATGAGTCAATTTTTATAGATTTTTTTTTGCTCTGTAAATGTGAACGCGTTTTCTGTGGGTTTAAATATAATAAATATGATTTATGAATATGATTTATGAGGTTATAAAGAGATGGAATACGAATCGATTCAGTGTAACTACATGTGAGAAATGATTAAAACTTGTCGTCCCGGGTTAAAAGTTAGAAGGAGCATTTAGTAATTTCACCTAGTTACAAAAATAATATGTAGAATATATATGTATATATATAAGGCTAAATAGCCCGTTTGCCCCCTAAACTTTGCAAATTTAGGTCAGTTTGCCCCCTGAGCTAATAATTGTGCCACATTGCCCCTTTAATTTTCAAAATCGTGACAATCTGCCCTCGGACGTGACGGCACATGACTAACGGTTCTGTCATCTCCCTATTATATGCTGACATGGCTATTTTTGCTCACATGGAAAATCCATGTCAGCTAAAATGAGCCTCCTGGTGGGACCGAAATAAATAAATAAATAAATAAAAACAAAATTACTCCTTTAATGGAACCCTAGCTGTCGCTACCCCCTTTCCATTTCCTGTCTCTTCTTCTTTCTTTCCTTTCTTCTTCCTTCTTTCTCTCTTGATACCTCATAACCAGACCAGATCTACACCGGAATTTCAAGATCTGCAGGTTTGGCGGGCCCATAAAACAGCTATCGGAAATTTCTATTTCTCTTCTCTCAGTTCTTTCTGTTCACTCTTCCTTTCTTTCCTTCCTTTTTCCTGTTTTTGCTCCGAAGCTAAAACTGCAAGTGGTATTGAGTAGAAGACATTATAATTTTACACTTGGGAATTGGGATATATGTTCTTGGAGAACAGTTTTCCAATGATAAACAAAATGAAGGTTTGTATGATTGACATTGTAAGCATTTTTTTAGTTTTCTTTTAGACTTGATTAATGGCAAATGAAATGAAGGTCCAACATTTCTAAAGCACAAGGGAAGTACTTTAAATAGCAAATGAAAATCGATCAAAATGCTTAATTCATTAATCAAAGCTTCAAAACGGTGCCTTTATTTTACAGTATTGCAAAGAATGAAGCAGCAAATAAATATAGTAAATTCATATTCATATTCCTTTTCTTGTTCCTATTCCTTAGAAGATTCAGATTCATGTTTAAAGAAGTGTTTCTCAGAATATAGTAAATTAGTGTCTCCAAACGGTACCTTTGGACTATTTTGTTCTTTTTTCTGTGGGTAATGGAAATTGCAGGCAAAGTGTTCATTCTTGTGTTGGAATTCTTGATTTAGTTATCAATAGAATTTGATTTAGTTCTCAAGAGAATTGGGAATTTTTGTGTTGCAATTTTTTTGGTTGAATCGGGTGTTGTAATTTGTTTTTTTGGTTGAATCTGGTACTTTTTCTTCGTTGAATCTGTTCTTTATTAATCTTGCTTTTCTTTCAATTTGCTTTTGCGTTTGATTTGTGTTTTTTAGGGAGAAAATTTTCTTTTTTTTTCAAAAAGAAATAATTACAATAAAAGTAAATTATCTGTTTTAAAGAAATGAAAATTCAATAAACTTTGATCAGACCCACCTTCTGGACCGATGGAAAGGGGATGTATGCCTTGGGTCGGGAAGGAGAGCTGAGGATTTCTTATTTATATTTCCTGTCCTTCTCAACCATAGGCTATCTGTAGATTCGATGCCGACCAAAGAAAAGGGGGGTTAAAACAGCTTAAACGGACAAAACCCCATCAAAACAAATAAGCAGCGGGTTCCCCGTAGCAACTTTAACCTTAGACTTCGTGTTCGGGGATGACTATGGCTTAGGGTGCGAAGCAGAAAAAGGTACTACTTTATGATACCCAGTAACTAGTTAAATTAGTCCCTCACCAACTGTATTGTCTTCTTCGAGTGCAAAGAAAGAGGTAGACAAGAAGGTGAGTGCCTCAAAAAGAGTGTTCAAGGTTACTGTTGATATGACTTTTGAATACTTGGTTGGATGAGGTTTGGAACCTTGGAGGGCTAAGATTTTACTTGAACAAGCGAGACTTGATGAGAGGATAGCTCTTATAGAGAAGAAAGAAGCAATAATAGGAAAAGATCGGGAAGGAGGTCTTGCAGTAGGATGGAGGGTTGTTCGCTGGTAGGCTGTCCATCCCGTCTGGTGTGAGTTGTCCCCCCGTTAATAGGATTTCTTCTTCTTTGAAAAACTGACATGGAAAATCCACGTCAGCAGAAAAAAGCCATGTCAGCGTTTAACTAGGGTTTAGATGGAACTGGTGGTCACGTGACGGCATGTGACTAACGGCCATCACGGTTAGGGGCAGATTGGTACGTTTTTTAAAATTAAAGGGGGAATGTGGCACAATTATTAGTTCAGGGAGCAAACTAGCCTAAATTTGCAAAGTTGAGGGGGTAAGCGGGTTATTTAGCCATATATAGAATAATGTACTTTATATAGTACTTGAGTCTTTGATGCATATGCATGCCCTTGAAACCTTTTATGGTCTTAAATTCAAGTTCACTTTTTTTGTACAATTTTATATTGATTTATGTCTTTTTGTTTCCTTGTTTGTAAATTTGTTATTTTTATTAGAATAATTTATGGAGAATTATACAATACACTGTTAGTCAAATTTAGCAGGGAAAATTATTCAATACACCGTCAGTGGAGTTTAGCAGACTGCACGTGTGGGTCTAGAAGGGTGACATGTGTTCCAGAGGGACTAGATTGAAATATTTAAAATTTAATTAATTCAGAAAGTGGACATGTGTCAACTCCACAACCCGCTTGTAGAGTCCAAAATTTACACCATCATGTATCAAATAAATACTCATTTAGAAGACTATATATACGCAATTTAAGGGTTGACAGTTGCTTTTTAGGGAATCGTTTTTAATTTTAAATACAACATTAATTAAGAAATGGTTACGCGTCAACTCTTTAACCTGCTTGTGGAGTCTAAATTTTACACTGACGGTGTACTATATAATCATCCATAGTTTATCTATACTATATATAAAAGTACGAGTTCTTGTAAAACTTTTGAAATCGCCCTTTATACCCTTATTTTTCGAATATATTTCTTAAATGCCATTGTTTAAATTTTTATAGTTTTACTCAACTAAAAACTCAATTTTTATTTAATTAAATCTAATATCCTTATAACTATTTTATTTTTACCATTTTACCATTTTACTTTTATAGTTTTACTCAATTAAAAACTCTAATTTTATTTAATTAAATCTAATATCCTTATACCTATTTTATTTTTACCATATTACTAATTTAATTAAAAACATTAGATATATTAGAAATTTTAAAATATATTTCTTAAATGAAATTGTTTAAATTTTACGTTTTTTGTTTGAAATAAACTTTTACAGTTATTCTACTAAAAACTCTATTTTTATTTAATTAAATTCAATATTTTTATAAATATTTCATTTTTACCAATTTAATTTTAAAAAATCGAAGACTTTTTGATAGTTCTGGAGCCATTTCAATTTTATAATATAAACTAATACAAGTACTATTATCAAGTTTAAAAGATAAAATAAATTGCCTAATAATTAATTATTCATATTTTTTAAAACTAATTAAGTTGAAAATTTATTGAAAATTTAATTATTATGATTGACCTTTTTCTATTTTTAAAGTGTGTATTGGCAGTTTAATGTATTGGAGTGTATGACATGAATTTAAAGTTTTTAAAAATAAAAAGAAGAGTTACATGCAATTATTTCCTTTGACTTATAAGGTTAGAGGAGTCAATCGGGCAGGTTTCGGGTTCGGGTCATCAGGGTTTTGCTCAAATGAGTCAGGTAATTTTCTCGGTTCATTCGGATTTTACTCATCTGGGTTCAGGTCATTCGGGTCTCGTGTTTGCTGGGTCTAGGGTCAGGCGGATTTGAGTTTTGGCCTCAGATCACTCGGATTCTGAGTCATTCGGGTTTTGGGTTTTTCCAATCTAGGACTCGGATCAATTGGGTCAACCTTGAATTTTTTAATGTTTAATTCTTAAATTTATTTAATATCTTTGTTATTTGATTTATTTTACAATCGACGATGAAGTTTAGCAAACTGCATATACAGGACTCAAGAGTTGACATGTGTCCCTTTATATATTAATTTTGAATATTAAATACATAATTAATTATAAAGTAGGGGTATGTGTTCAAATAAATATTGGTTATATTATATCCAAATTTATGTTCTTTCATTACATCAATTAAAATCATAAATTAATTAATAATATAAGTATCCATAAAAATGAAAATAAAATTACAACCCTTATCGATGAGATTATTAGTACAATAGTAAAATCTAATAGAAAAAATTCTTATGAAATTACTAATTAATAATTATTATTTATTCACTATGTAAAAAAATAAATTACTAATTATAAATTTATCGTGAATTATTCATGTAACTGATTTAGTACTTATATTCATATAATTATTGTTCATATATTTAAGTTTAGCAAATTTAATAAAATTATAACAATAATATAAATTTTATTGAATAAATGATAATTTAGAATGATTAAAATTATAACAATATGGATTTTATTGAATAAAACATAATTTTAGTTTATAATATTCTTAGGTCATTTTGGTTACGGGTTTGTCGGACTTGGATAGGACGGGTTCGGGTCGTTTACTTTTCTGGTCAAATCGAGTTCGGTCAGTTGCATGGATTATTGAATTTGGATCAAGTTTTGACCGCTTTACTCATAATTAATTTCAATTATTATTTTTTTAAGTTTAGATAAAATAGATCATGTGCACGTAAAAGTGAAAACTAGTATAATAAAATGGATTACTTATATATATATATATATGATATAATAATTATAAACTTGGATTGGGCCAAGCTTGTGACTTTGTGAGTTCGAAAGCAGGCAGACCACTGAATGATATAAATAATCAATTAGTTTTAAATTGACACAATGTTAAGATATATACTTATCTTTACCTTTGGTTGGATGAATACTTTTTTCCCGTATTCTTTCTTTATTTTTCCCTTGATATATATATATACACACATATATAAATATAAAAGTATGGGTGTGTCGGCCTCTTTGGGCATATTTGAAATAGACTTATCTCCTTGGCATTGACTTGTTATCCCTCTCTCAAAGCCTTCAATGATTTGCACACTTTTTTTGTGTGCAAGAATTTGAACGAGATGGTAATATATAATATAGCAAGAAAAATAAAGAAGAAGAAATCCATATACATGTAATAATTGGGGAAATGATGATATTGATGATGAGCAAATTGGGAGATATGAGATTGGAAAAATGAGGATGAACAGCAAAGGTCTTATCTAAATCTAGAAAAGTTGTTTTCCACTACTTAATGTTGGAGTAAAGTGAGAACACCAGAATGGTAACCAAAGGAAAATATGCTATTCAAGTCACTAGACACAAAGGCAAGCATGGGATTTGGTTGGTATATCTTATGTTTGCCATTAAGGTCTCTTCAATTCCTTGGCCCCCTTTTTCTTTATGTCAATGTTTACATATTTATCCCCTTTCCATATATATGTGATATATCGATGAGTTTCACCTATATATCTGTTACTCATCAAATTTGTTTAATTATTTACATCATTAATTCTCCAACAATTTGTTATAACTTCAGATATCTCAGGAATTATTAATCAAACAAATAATTAAACAGAAACAACAAAGAAAATTTTCTTATGAATCTATGTCACAAATCTTTACTATCAAATCAATCAATTACAATTACTAATCATAACAATCTCACTAATAAACTCTCAATCTAATCAACCCAATCCCATAACACCCAAAGGTGTATCTCTCACAACAACACAACTCTTTCTATCACACACACACACAAACAATCTCACACACAAAAAACCTAAACATAAACTGCTTATTTATATTAACATAAACTTAAACTCTAAGAATCCCTTTTCTATTAGGATTCTTGTCCACCAATCAAAATCTCTAAAAAAACCCAATCTAAATCTAATTAGGATTTGAGACAAAAATCCCAACAACCTCCATCTTGATTCAAATTCCTTCATCAAAGCTTAATTGCTCCACCCTTTGACCAAATCCACAAAAATAACTTTCTTTTTTGTTGCAAATCCACATCCTTCTTCTCAATTTTTACTTCCAATCAACTCATACAAATTCTTCGAATTCTTCACTTCTTTCATCACAATCATCGAACCTTTGGTGATCCTCAAGTCTCCACCTCGACAAGAATATCCATAACCCAAGTTATCCAGCTTTCCAAGCGAAATCAAATTCCTTATAAATTTTGGAACATACCTCACATTTCCAAGCATCTTGACACTTCTATCATGCAAACGACCTTTAACGCTACCAATACCTTCAATTCATTCTTCACCTTTACTAGCCATGTAGACAGACTTATCACACTTCTCAAGCTTTGAAAACCATTCTCTCTTTGTGCAAATATGTTCAGAAAAAGCAGAATCAAACACCCACATATCTCTAGTATCTTTCTTTTGTTCTTGCAACATCAAAACAACATCTTCTGCAGAATTTTCCTCACTATTTTCAGCATCAACATTAATACCACCCTTATTATTCTCTTTAGATTTCATGAAATCCCCCAAATCTTCCATTAACTTCTTGCAGTAGGTTTTTATTTGCCCCATCTCATGACAATAATAATACTCCTTATTGATCATAGCTACCCTTGACCTCGAACTTGATTTGCCTCTTTCATTTGCATCAGTTTTATTTCTTCCATGCTCCACCATGAAAGCACCATTTTCTTTATCTTTCTTTTCAGTTTCTTTTAATCTCTCATATTCAAGAATTGCAGAAGTCACATATCTTGCAAGCTTAGAGTATTCCTACCAACCATCAAAGCTCTAGTCACAAGATCATACTTGTCAGTAAGAGAATTAATCAATACAATGGCTTTATCAACCTCTTTCATTACTTCACCCACACTTGTCAATTGAGTAACCAATCTATTGATCTTGTTTAGGTGTGCCCTTAAACTTGTTCTCAACTTCATCTTCAATCCAAATAATTCTTTCTTCAAACACAACATATTAGTAATCGATTTTGACATATAAATCGACTCCTACTTATTCAAGCAATTCCATCTAATACATCATACTTAATTTCAGTAGCAAGAGAAAAACGAATTGTACTTGTTGCTTTTCTTTGAATTTCTTTCCACCTAGTCTCATTCATCGCTGAAGGCTTATCAGCTTGAAACCCATCTCCCAGTCCTTGTTGTACTAACACATCTATTATTGTACTCTGCCACATCTGAAAACTGTTTGTTCCATTGAATGGCTCAATCTCAAACTTCAAAGCTGATCCGCTGCTAATTTCTGTCATCTCTAATCAACCAAGCTCTAATACCACTTGTTGTAACTTCGGATATCTCAGGAATTAACCAAACAAATAATTAAAGCGGAAACAACAAAAAAAAATTTCTTGTGGACCTATGCCACAAATCTTCACTACCAAATCAGTCAATTACAATCACCAATCATAACAATGTCACCAGCAAACTCTCAATCTAATCAACCCAAAACCCATAACACCCAAAGGTGTATCTCTCACAACAACACAAGTCTTTCTATCTCACACACAAAAAAACCTGAACATAAACTGTTTATTTATACTTGTTGAATTGAATGAGAAAAATACGTTCATCTATTTTAGAGTTAGGAAAAGTTTGGTTGAGGAAAGGAAAAGAGGAAATCCTATACAAGTGGAATTAGCTCTGAGCTGGGAGCAGAAAAGAGAACATAACTTTTCCCAATTCCCTGCATTGCATGTATCAGATTAATTGGAACATAAATTTTCGCAATTAATCACTTTTAATCTAAATAAACCTTTACCACTTTGCCTTAAGATCTATAAAGAATAAAGCATTAAGATCTACTCACAATTTCAACAAAGTACAAAAACAAACCTACCTTTGTTACCAAACAATCTTCTCTAAGAACATAGCTTTTCATTAGATCCAATTGAAATATCAATCCCAAACTACCAATTATTAAACCTAGGAACATAGCTTTTCACCAAGTTTAATATAGCAATAGATCCAAACTATTAAAGAATTAGTGATTAATTAATTCAATAACAATTAAGATCATAAAATAAAGCATAGAAATCGATAAATTATTCAAATAAGATAAACAAATCAAATTATGAATAACAAAGATCTCCCCATATATAATTGATTGAAATCACCAAAGGAAAGAAAGTATAAGAGGATTAACCACTGATGAATTGAATGAAATCCATAAAAATCATAAGAAAATAAGAAAACTTACAAACACCTATAGACTCCAAGTAGACTTAGGATTGATATCAACCAATCATAGGACGAATTGGTCTCCAAGTAAAGTCTTCAAGTCAGTTTAAGAGTCTTATTGGGCTGAAATTACGTTAAATTTGGAGTTGACCCAAAACTGCTACTGATCAGCAACTTCAGGGGCAATTTCGTCATCGAAGATGGAAGAACTGGAACTCGAGCTTCAAAGAAAAGTTCTAGATCCTTAAGTCTTCTTTCCAACTCATTTTGAATGACCTTAATCGGAGGTCTGGATTAAAAGATATTGTCGATTTACTAAAACTGCGCAGAATCCAAGTCCAGGTAGGAAAAGGGTTGCGGCACATGGGCTAGGGCACGTGCGGAAAGGCTCTTTGACTCCAGTTTTGGGCACAATTGGATTTCTTCTTCCACCCATGTAGATTAGTCATAGGCCCATGTCGATAGCTTCTTTCATGACATGTCTTCTTTCCTTCACAATTAAACTTGTTCTTAGTTCTTTCACCTTGGAATCTTCCTTCAATGATCTTCATGGCTCCTAAATTGACTCCAAAAGGTTTTCAATCACGAACTTCGAATCTCCAAATCTTCACTAAAAAATGCTAAGTTAATATTTGTGTCATAAATCATCAAAATAGCTCCAAAAATAGTAAAAGCAACATGTTTCCACTGTTCTTCTCTTCAAGACCTAAAATCACAAATACTTGCATTATAGAGCATAATCAGACATAAAAATATAAAAAAGTATAGGAAAATGACCATAAAAATAGGAAATATTTTGGTCTGATCATAATCCCCCACACTAAACCTTTGCTAGTCCCTAGCAAACTAGTGCATAAAACCTAATAAAACAAAAAATAAAGACTAACTAATGCAAATAAAAATTCCACTTTCGTAGGTGCACTATGACATTTAGTGTATGCCATAAACCTTTATACGTCTATAAAGGAGGAGTTATAGTCTGCTGAGGGTTTATTTAACTAGGACGACACCACAAATATGTTGAAAACTGACTAGACAGACACAGGTGAGATGGCTAAAAACAAAAACAAAATAGAAAAGTGACTAGAGAAATCATACTTTTGAAACAGAGAGTACGACTAATAATAAAAGAATTTAATCCAGAATTTCTAATCATGCATAACAAAGGTTAGTAAAAACACAAAGGCCATAAACTTCAAATAAACCATGAACAAAAATCAATCCAATCAATCAACACAATTTCTAAGATCAACATACCTTAGAAAAGCATATATATACTCTTTTTATGATTTTGACAAGGTAAACTTACCATAGGTTTACATAATCATCCAATCTCAACTAATGATCATACTCATAAGAAATTTAGCATAGACTGAATTGAAATGCATAATCATGGGTTGTAATGGGGCTGAAGGGTGAAGTGGACTAACAAAGAAATGATAGAGATATATCAAAGAATCTCAAGAAAAGTGAAGTAATGATATGGGTAGATATAACCCGAAAAACCCACTATTGACTTAGAAAACTACACATTCTTCTTCCTTCATTGAAAATCACTTTAATTCTTCACCAAATTCAAACTCAAACTTTTCAAGTTCAAAATCATGTTCATTGTTTTTTCAATTTTTTTATGAACAATCACCTTCCCTTGCTTCCATGGAATCACTTGTTATAGTAGATTCCCCCACACTTATTCTTCTTATAGTCTCATCAAGAACCAAAGTGTAACAAGTCAATACTTCACTAATCATGAGAAAAGGCTAAGAGAAACTTGTTTTTCTTTAAAAGGGTAAAGGTTCTTTGGGTGAATGTGGCTAACAAGAAAAAATAATGGCTAATTTTTAAGGCTCAAAAGGGTTCACTACTATTGTCTTTTAAAGGGTTGGCTAAATTTAGACTCAAAGGGTAATCCTAAATGCATGAATTTTTAATTCAATGAATACCAAAAAATCAAGTGAGCATGTATATATTTCGCCTTGAAAGGGTGACTAAGCAAATTCTAGAAGTAATACCTTCTCAATTAGAAATAAGGTATGAAAAATCCTATCAACTACATATCAATCAAATAATGAAATTTTGCATAAGAAAATTTGAAAAATTTCCAATGTATTTAAACCAAACTAAATTAAATAAAACTATACTCTTGGAAATTAACCAAAAATTGCTAGAGAACTCAAAAACAAAACAATTTTTTTTTGTTTTCTCAAAATTTTCTAAGAAAATTCAAAATTGTTTTTGAAAAATTTTATCTCTAGTCAAAAAGTTAGAAAAATCATGGATCTATGAAATAGACTATCTTCCCCACACTTAAAAGACACATTGTCCTCAATGTATGTGCATGTGAATTTTGACAAAAAATAAAAAATTTGAGTTTTTGAAATTTTTGGAAAAGTTAATGTGCAACACAACACAACAAGCGTGGTTAAAAATAGATAAGCTAATGAAAGATTTTTTTTTTTTTGGTTAGAAGCTAATGAAAGACTTGACTCACAAAGAAAGTGTAAAGAGTAAATACTTGAGAGTGATAATGCTTGAGTTGACACTTTCTTCTACGACATATTGCATATCCAATCAAGTAATTCAAACAATTCATAGCATCAATCCTAGCATTCATAGCATATAAGTCAGAATTAAGATCCAATAATAAGATACAAAACAAACAAAATACAAAAGCAATATAACAATAATAAAGATAAAGATGCAATGCAAATGTCATGAAAAATGCAAACACATAAGTGCCAATCAACAAGAGCTAACGGCTTCTCCTTTTTCGCATGGTGTCTTCCATTCGACCCATAAAAGCTCTTATCTCATTCCTTTGTTGTCTCAATTCCCTAATCATGAGTTACAATCACCCAAACCATAGCAAATCTGACTTCCATATTACCTTCATTTCCATGCCAAGAGGAATGTCAAACCTTCACAAAGCATCATCTCTTTTGCAATGAACTTTAGTAGAGGTCTTTTGGTTACCATCAATGAAAGTGAAATAGAATATACTACCAATAGCTTTTCCTCTTCTTTAACATTCCTTCAAACACTTGGTAGTCACTAAGTCTTCTTGTAGAAAATCTTGAAAATTCCAACTCTTGAATCCAAAGTAGAAATACAATGCTCAAATAACCTTCAAATTATCCAAAAATGATCTCTTAACTTCTTTCTAGACTCCTTTTGTACAAATCCAATGAAAACTCAAATACCTACAAACTTTGCAAATTTGGAATTTGATGAACTTGGGAAATTTGGGTAGGAATCTATTAGGTAAGTGTTTAGGATGATAAAAAGAGGAAAGAAATATGATTTAAGTAATAAAAGTGGAGATGAAAGAGAATGGTTTTTGAAATTTAAGGTAATGGGTGTATATGGAAAGTGTTTGGGTTCGAGATGGGTGTTGGAGAATTTTGAGATGGATGTAACAATGAGTGGTGGAAGTATTTCTAGGTGTAAAGATGACAAAATTTGGGATAGGGCTAAGGTTGAGTTGACATGGGCGCACAACACATTCAGCTGTACAGGGGCAGTCGGGCAAGGCTTCTGAAGAGGTGGTGGCATCGACTGGTGCGGCACTCGACATGGGAGCATGAACAACAGACCTGGGCACATGGGTAAATCTAGATGCGCGCCCAGGGCATTGTTGGTGTCCCATTTTCCTTCTTCTTCAAATCTTTCCTAACACTTGACCAAACTCAATCTTGCGAAATCCCAATGTAATGTAGCTATAATCCTTAATAAATCCTTATCCAAAGACTTGAAAAATCCAAAAATATTGGCAATTGACACTTCTCCATAACCAAATCCTTTCTTAACTCTTGTCAACTAAGCTCTTATGTGAATGTAATGCATAGAATAATAATGAAAAATGCATGCAATAATTCAATTCAAGGAATAGGCAATCAATCAAAGTAATTATCCATCAAAGCTAAGCAATGCAATAAAAAGTAAATGGAGTTGAGTTTAAGAAAGCTTCTCTATTTTCCAAGCGTAAGCTCCATTCGTTTTCCTTGCATCCTTCCAAAAAGTAAGCTCCATTTGCTCGCCTTGTTCCTCAATATGAATCCTAAAATGAAAAAGAAAAATGAAAGTAAAAAAAAAAATTAAAGTGTTAGTAAATTCTTGGGTTGCCTCCCAAGCAACGCCTTTCTTTAATGACTTTGGCTAGACTTTCCTCCATCTCCCTTTGTTAGGGGGATCATACCACTTCAAAGCAAAAAACAAATATGATGAGATTGGAAGAATATGAGCACAAAAATATGAAAGATAAAAGAAGAGATAAGGAAAGAAATCACCAATTTTGTTGAGAGCGACTCCATGAATGGCTAGGATTGATAATGCCATCTTTGTTGCTGTGAGAGGTTGATACAATGGGTGCTTTCGACATTCTTGATTGACGTTGCTCCATTCTTGCCTTTGGAAAGAGTCCTTGTCTTGGCAAATTGTCTCGTTCCCCAAAAAGAATCGATCCATGGATATCCATTCCTCGTGTTTGGTCTCTCCAAAGCATCCATTGTTAAGAAGGTTGTTAATTCCCAAAGTGGTTCTTCATGTTCCAAAAGTTGGTTGTCAACAAAATTCAGCACACTTGTTTCTTTCAACTCAGGATGTCCAAGTTACTTGTCGTCTAGTGGCTCTTCTTTGGGCTTGGCAAGTCTTGGAGGAGAAGGTGGAGGAATATCCATCTCAATGTCTTCTTTCGATGCTTCCGGTTCTTCTTGCACAATCTTCAGAGCGTCATTTGGTAGAGTAGGGACGCGGACCTTGCATGAGTCATCATCTTCATCATTGAAGAAAAATTGAGAGGAGTCTTGCGAATCAAGCTCATATGGTTCCAAATTCATTGTTTCGCTTGACAATCCTTCAACTTCCTCAATGATTGGCACTTCGGTAACTTCATGAAATTCACCTCCAATCTTACTTGGTCAGAATGGGTAGGTTTTCCCATGACGATGTTGCTTCGATCTCTGACTCATGATGTATATGTGTAGTCTCTGTCAATTCATCAGCTAGCTCCCATTCTTCCCTTTCATTGGGTTGCATACAAGAATAGAATATCTTCAGAAGTTCATCCTCCTGGATCCCATGGTTTGGAAAGCTAAAACACACGTAGTCGAATCTCTTCCAAAATCGGTGCACATCTTCATTCGACAATTGTTCTCAAAGTAGAATTTAACTTCGAATATATTGCCATTGATCTCTTTGGAAGTTACTCTTTGCCATGGTATTTAGCAGTCTTCTCGAATCTTCGGGACTCTTGATTTCCAAACTACCTCCACTAGCGGCATCAATATTGATTCGGTCTAAGTGAGACAACCCATCATATAAACTTCGGATTAACTGCCATTCAGGTAAATCATGGTTAGGGCTGCTCTCACATAGCTTGTTGTACCATTCCCAATATTGGTATACCACTTTTCACCAGGCAATTGTCGACAAGATAGAATCTGCTTTCGAGAAGAACACCATATTGATTTTCGCTCCATTGTCTCGAAACACTACTCCCTATTGTTAGCATCCAACTTCTAGAAAACAAAAACTAAGAGAAAAAAATTTAGCACTAAAACACTTAACACAAATAAACACCAATAACGAAAAAGAAAAAGATAAGAGTAAGAAAATTTTAGGTAATGGCTCCGTCTTCAATTTCCTTGTTTGCTTCCTTCCTTCCCTGGCAAAGGCGTGCCAAAATTGTGATTGAGCCGTCAAAAAATCACAAAATAAATCCCTACAAATCCTTACTAAGTATTTAGGGTAAGTAGGGGTCGGGTTCAACAGAGAAGGGTGGAAATGGTTATCAAAGACAAAACACTTAAGAACACCTTAAGAACACTTAAAGAAATTTGGGGATTAGAAATCACAATTATAAAGCAACGTAAAGTAAATTAAGCTAGAAAACTAATTAAGAAAACAATTAACTAAAAAGCATACTTCCTTTTCAATAGATGAAATCAATCAATAAAGATATGGATCATCGACACAAAATGTGAATTTGATATGAATATGATTAAAATGGGCAAGCACATGGGTTAGGGCGCACGCGAAAAGGCTCTTTGACTCCAGCTGTGGGCACAACTGGACTCCTTCTTCCACCCATGTAGATTGGTCATAGGCCCATGTCAATAGCTTCCTTCATGACATGTGTTCTTTCCTTCACGATTAAACTCGTTCTTAGTTCTTTCACCTCTGAATGTTCCTTCAATGATCTTCATGGCTTCTAAATTGACTTCAAAGGTCTTCAATCACAAACTTCGAATCTCTGAATCTTTACTCAAAAATGCTAAGTCAATATTTGTGTCATAAATCATTAAAATAGCTTCAAAAATAGTGAAAAACAACATGTTTCCACTTTTCTTCTCTTCAAGACCTAAAATCACAAATACTTGTATTATAGAACATAATCACACATAAAAATAGCAAAAAAGTATAGGAAAAAGACCATAAAAATATGGCATATTTTTGTCTGATCAAAATCATAACACTACCATAACTCTATAACTCCTCTAATTAAGTAAATATACCATATTTACACTATCCCTATATTTACAGCACTATCCCTCATGTTGGAGCATAGATGTTAAGCATGCCCAACTTGTTACAAATCTAATCAATCTTAGGTCCTCCTAATGCTTTTATGAAAATATCATCAAGCTCTTCTCCAGTTTTGACATAGCCAGTGACAATCAATCTCTTCTTAAGTTTTTCTCGAATAAAGTGGCAGTCAATCTCAATGTGTTTAGTTCTTTAATGAAAAAATGGGTTTTGATGCAATATGAAGTGCAACTTGGCTATCACATCATAACTTCATAGGCAACAAACTTTTCCTTTCAAAACCAATCTCATTCAATAATTGATATATCTGCATAAGTTTACACGTGAGTCTGGAGGCAACTGATTTTGGAATGTTAGGAATGGCTTCAAGCACATACAATCCTCCAGACTCTTGTCCTCTACCAATCACCTTCTTCTTCGTAAGATCCTGAAAGAAACAATGGTCCGAAAAGAATAAGACACAACAATTGAGAGCTTTGGTGGTTTTACTAACAGACAATAAATT
The DNA here is from genome assembly GCA_001974805.1 of Corchorus capsularis. Lineage (NCBI taxonomy): Eukaryota > Viridiplantae > Streptophyta > Magnoliopsida > Malvales > Malvaceae > Corchorus > Corchorus capsularis. The sequence continues at coordinate 52,476 of AWWV01009265.1, read as the reverse complement.
GAACGAAAAATTGGGCAAGCACAAGATGAATGATAATGGAAGCAAGGGTGACAAACTAACATCTCCTGAACCCAAGACAGGAGTGGTTGACCCCTCGGCTAAAGTAACATTGCCTTTTATGGGAAGTAAATAAGGAAAGGTTATTTATATTACCTGTTATATGATCTGAAGCTCCAAAATCAATGACCCATTTGGTAGAGGATGACATAAGACATGTGTTGGGTTTACCTGACTCAGTAATTGCAGGAGGATACATAGACTTTTGTGATGTTTGGTACTCAGTGAACCAAGCATACTCATCAACGGAAATAAGAACTGACTTATCAGTGAACAAGGAAGTAGGCTCATTCTTTGGAATAGACTCTTGAGGTTTATAATGTAGCTGCCAACATGTACATTGTGTATGGCCGGTCTCTCCATAATAATAACATACAGGTTTGCAATCAGTAAAGCTTCTGTCCCCATTTCTAGCACTAAAACGTCCACCTCTACCACCACGATTTGTCCGCCCACCAAACTAATTAGTAAGACTTCAACTCACAAGGGCACTACTTGCACTCGATGAGAGAGATATAGACCCTTCGGCACGTAGCAAACGAGAGAAGATATTGTGAAGAGAGGTAATCTTCTGACTAGAGAGAATTTGTGTGCGAGCAGTATCAAAATCAGATGGCAAACCAGCAAGAAAACTCATAACTGCCATCTATTCACGTTGAGACTATTAACCCTTGATATCAACAATAAAAGGGAGTAAAGAATTCAACTCCTCATAGACTCGCTTGAAATCCATAAAGTATTCAGTAAGAGTCTTATCATGTTTTTCTGAACGATAAAACTCTTGACAAACATCCTACATCCTAGAAAGATTTTCCTTATCATAGTACAAAAAGGGTTAAATAATCCATAAGCTCTTTAACGGATTCACAATGGTTAACTAAACTAATGACCTTATTCTCAATAGAATTTCGGATCTGCAAAAAAGTTCTCGCATCTTCTTTGAACCGAGTTTTGTTTGCCTTGGCATCAGAGCGGGTTTCTTCGGCAAGATGATCATCCTTATCAATGTTGCAAAGGTAAAACTTCACAGTTGTACTCCACTCTAGATAATTTCTAGCATTGAGTTTGTGTTATGTAATCTTTGTCGTTGTAGTAACGATGTCAGAGATTACAGTTTTCCGATTTGTTTTGTCACCCATTGGTTTTCTAGGGCTCTAAGGAAAAAAAGGGAAAAGAAACGCAGAAGAGTAGAGGCGAAAAAATTGACGGCTCTTTAGGGCTCTCTTAGGGTTGTTGGCTCTGATACCAGTTGAATTGAATGGGGAAAATACGTTCATCTATTTTAGAGTTAGGAAAAGTACATATACATATATTATATATATATTTACACACACACAAACATAGGCTATTGACTTAGGAATCCTAATACTGCCATAACTCTAATTCGTCTAATTAAGTAAATATACCATATTTACACAATCCCTATATTTACAACATTACTAACACAAACTTAGACTATAAAAATTCATTTTCTATTAGGATTCTTGTCCACTAATCAAAATCTCTAAAAAAAAAAATTCCAATCTAAATCTAATTAGTATTTGAGGAAAAAATCCCAACACAATTAACATGAAGATACTTTGACTTTGGGTAATAAATATCTTTAAGAAAATTGCTTTCTTAGTGCAAAAAAAAAAACTTTTAGAAAATAAACTAATTATTAATGGTTAAACTTTTCAATATCAAATTAAGTTCTATTCCCATATTCCCACCTCCAAATTAACCTTTAGAATTGGAGAGCACAATCACAATTAATAAATTTTTAATGAAACTTAATCAAAGATTATTATACAATTTAATAAACTAACATAAACTTTTTATATACTCCTTCCATTCTATAATATATCAATCACTTGTTAGAAGGTTTTTTGTCCCTTTTTATTCGTCACTTTATAAAATTAATGAAACATTTAATTAATTTCTTCCTATTTTGCCCCTAATAAATTGAGAAATAAAAGAATTTGTCAACTACTCCAACAACATGTTGCATAACGGGGGCTCAAATCAAACAATAATGTAGTTGATACAGAAGGATAGTATTGGAAAAAAATTAATGTTATCTTGATTTGTTAAAGTGACAAATATTTTTGAATTTTTTATTTTCTAAAAGTAAACACATATTGTGCAACAGAGGAAATATATATTTTAACTTTATATATACTTTTTTTTTGAAGAAATTGTAACTTTTATATCCTTAAAATACCAATATATACAAATATATATATATATATATATGGCACCATCCCTGCCCTACAGATGGCTCATTATCCTTTTACTCAAGTTCATACCTTAGGATTCGGGCCTCCCTATATATATAGGTATACAATTCATCACTGATGGGACATTACTTACTCTCTCTCTCTAAACTTAGAGCCTCTCTCTCTCTCTCTCTCTCTCTCTCTCTCTCTCTGTGTAAATACTCATTACATGTTCCCAAATACATCTCCCTTTGTTGAGCGGTGCTGCGATGCTTTTAAGCAGCTTATTTGGCTTTTGCTTCCTTAGGTGCAAGTAGTTTCTGCGATCGGTTGGCTGACGTGTGTATACACCCATTTTTATTATATATCCTTTAGTTTAGTTTATTTGTTACTAATTTTGCATTTAGTATCATTCAGGCTATTTCCCAATTCAATTTAACATTTTGATAAACATTAAGACTTATCCTACTAGTTAGCATGTATGCCTTTAATTTTATATATTATTCAAAAATATAGATTTTGGAAAAAATTACACCTAGTAAAAGGATTAGTGGTGACTCCATGAGCCTAATTTTTAAGTCGTTAGCTGCAGGGTTCAACTCGTACCCGCACGTTGCGACAGCTTGGTGACTCCACTATGAACATTAGAGAGTCAGGCCTCACTTAGTCTAAATAAGATCTAGGGTTTAATAAAACGGTTGCTTTGCATCTTTGTCTTGCATCTTTTATCGCTTTTTGTGCATATTCCTGTTTGCTTTACCCCATATCTTGTGTACTTTCTATTGTTTTCAGCTGTTGTTAGTTATTAGGTCTGACAAGTTTAGTTTTAGGTAATGGTAAGTTGTTCATTCACACACTTCACTTTATACTTTGCGTTCATGCATAGACCACTTCAGACCTAGGCATCCCATAGTTTTGGGAGGTATAATAGCCAGCCTTCGTGGGACATGTTTGTCCCCGTACAGGTTTAATTTTCCTACTAACTGATTATGGTGGGTACTTGTTTTTGGGAGGTATAAATTTCCTACTAACCCATTATGATGGGTACTAGTGGGGTTGAATTGTGAACCTTTAGGTGAAGCTTCACCCGACATATAGCGGAGCGGGTTCTCGTCTAGGTAAAGCCAAACCCGTGAGGATGAGTGTATTAGGTACATGGAAGGAACGTTCCTTACCCTTGCCTCTCATTTTTTCTAAAAACAAGGACCGTAGAATGAGTAAGATGATTACTCGTGATAATGAGATCGACCCTCCCCAAATGGACTCTTAGTCATGATTTTCGCAAGGAAAATTATTGTTTTTATGAATAAGGGGATTGATTTCAAAACTTTGTATTTCTTAGTAATTTCTTTTATTCTTTCTTGTATCTCTGCTAATACTGCTCTTTTTGTTTCCTTTTTCCTTTTCTTCTTTCCTTTCTGTTTCATTCTTCCCATGCATTCATCACATAGGTTGCCATATAATGTCGGAAACAAGAGGAACGAAAACAGTGACAGAGGGTGGGGCCCACGCCTCCGGTTGTAGCTTCTGATGTGATGGAGACAGATGATCCAGCTCATATTTCAGTTTAGTCGGATACTAGCATGACTTATGAGATAGAGCTTCCACCTATGGGTAATATGGATACTTGACAGAATGATTTGGCAGAATTGACTAAGTTGTGGGGAGAGTTGCCAGACAAGCAGGCTTTTTCGAAGAAGTATGGGTTGATAGGTTCTTTCCATAGGGTGAATGTGGATCATGTGATGCTCAAGGCTATGACCATTCATGAGATTCAACATACAGATGCTTTGTGTTTAATGAGGTAGATATGACCCCAATTGTGGATGAGTATAGCGCACTGTTGTTTCCTAGAAGGGCGATCACCCGCAAGGTTTATTGGAGGAATTACGATTATCAGTCACATAAGAAACTACCAACTATCGTTGAGTTCAGTTTGCAGAGATAAGGAATGGAATAAGGGAGTTGGGTGAGAAAACCAAAGGCATACAGGCTAAGTATCTTCTGAGCAAGGCAAGAGAGCATATCAAAGATGAAAGGGGGCATAAGTGGTAGCACTGTCGATCTATGGGTTAGTTTTCTTTCCCTCAGCCCTGGGGTATGTGGATGAGGTGCTGGTAGATGTGTTTGAACAGAATGAGTCTTGTTTTGAGATTCTGCCCGCAGTAGTGGCCGAGACAGTACGTTCCTTGAACTTTTGTAGACTTCAAGGGAAAGATAGATTTTAGGGGTGTGCGCAGCTGTTGTGCATTTAGATGAAGAGTCATATTCGTACAGTGAAGAATGTATTCACAATGGCATCATTGTCAAGCGGAAACCCTATAGTCGAGATCACTAAGATGGAATTGCAAGAAAAGAGTATGGAAGGATGGAAGGAATGGTTTAGCGCATTGAGACATCGGATGATAGAGTGGATTCCGGAGTGGATGCTTGTGACTTAACCAGTTATGTCTTGCGGTGGAGAGACTTATATGTTACTAATGGGACCATTCGGAACAACTATATATGCTCCACTATTAGTTCAGCGGCAGTACAAGTCAGAACAGTTTATTCCTCCGATACAAGGGTTGAATAGTATTAATATCGAGCATGTGGGGAAAGAAGCAATCACCGAAGCAAGGCACTTGGCTAAGAAGTAGAAAGGCTTAAAATGGGAATATGTGTCGGAAATACGGAGCACTCCCATCAAAGGAATACATGGTTTGGGACAGAAAAAGAGTCGAAAATAGGATACTCCCTCTTTCGAAAAAGATAAAAATTACAAGTTAGGAGTAGACAAATTACAAGTTAGGAAAGAGACTTTAGCAACAACTTAGTTTCTCTAGTCAGGCGACAGGGTGAAGAAATCAGGGTTTTTAAAAAAAGGGAGGCAGAGTTCAATGACGTTAATGAAAGAGTCTCCGCTTTGACAATTGCACTCGAGGAAGAAAAAGAAAAAACAGTAGAACAAGAAGTACATGTGGTGTAGTTGAATGCCGTTCATGAAGATCAGATCTAGGGATTAAACGGGGAATTACTCGTTTGGAGGGATTGGCGGAAACACATTTGAACAACTTCAACAATCTCGAGTCGGATTATGAGGAGTACAAGGCACAAGTGAGGGAACTGAAATCTGCATGGTTTTTCATCCAATGGAGGCTTATCAAGTGGGAAAGTTGCTATAACATCCGCACTGACCAGATGTTAGAACTACAAGCACATATTCGTGTGGCAAAAGCTAAGGAGATCAGAAGCCAAGTCTAGAGGGTCTGCAATCAGGTGATGCCCAGAGGACCAGAGGGACAGGAGGTCCTTGATTGCTTGGAGAGGGTCGTCCATCACTATGGAGTTTTTGTTAATACTTTTAAGAATATGTCTCTTAAGGATATATCTCTTGATCAAGATTGTGATGAGCTCAGATTAGAGTAACTGGCAAGTGAAATTTGGTGATGTAATTAAGTTAAAATAGTTAATGGACCATACATGGTGATGTAATTAAGTTTGGATGTTGTGGTGTAGTAAACCCTGTTTAAATTTCAATCTAGTACTTTTTTTTCAAATATTATATGGCAACTCTGGCATTACACGATTCATATGCCATTTTCATGCACAATGCATAATGCGATTGGGTAAGGGTTTGGCTTACCAAGGGGGGCCGAGTAATCAAAAGGTATGTTTTCTATAGTTAGATGAGAGTCCTATATCCAATTGTAGGTAATCAAATCTTAAGTAACAACTTAGAGTAGCTCTGTAAGGGAAAATTGGGAATAGATTGAATGTTTCCTATTTTAGTGAACATTGTCTATCGTTAGCTAAGATTATTCTAGTTCTTAAGGCAATAAGTTACTTGAATCTAGTAGGCGTTTGAAACTAGGTTAGTACACTTGTTAGGATTTAGTCTAGGATGTGAGTCATGACTAATGAACAATAAGGAAGAATAGGGGTTAATTGGCGTTTAGCAGTTAATCTACACTATCTATTTATAAGTTAGATATCAATCGATACCAAGTATCAGATCCTTTTATCCCAAGAGTGTGATTGTCTTGAGATTGAAACTTTCGTTATATTATTTTCTTGATTTTATATTTTTTTTTCATTTATTTAGTTTAATCTCTTTCTCCATAGAAACCCCTATTTTAGTTTAATTCAGAACTTTAGGAAATATAATTAAAACGATAGTTCTCTGTGAGATCGACTCGTACTTACCCTGTCTATAGGTTTTGTATGATTTTTATTTTTGGTGGAATACAACACCCATCAAATTTTAGTGTCGTTGCCGGGGAACTCATTTTTTTTGTTTTGTATTTTGTATTTTTTTTGTTTTTATGTTTTTTCTTAACTTTGCAGGTTTAGGCATTAGGCGCTACTATACACAAGTCACCTGTTCATTCAAGTCCTGGGGGATTATTGGCAAAATTTGGTTTCCTCCTTCCTTGAACTTAAATTCTATTTTCTTTATTATGGAGCAATTTAGCACTTATGATGGGTTAACTTACTATGAACCTCATTACAACCATTAATTGTTCTTACAATTCAGGTTACGGAGATTATCCACCATATGAGCAACATGGAGATCAACATTTTCATCGTCCTTACAATGAGCCATATACAAGTTATCACCAATTGGAGAAACAACAAATTCGTCTCACAAGAAGTTCAAGCTCCAAATTCAACCTTAGTAGCTTTAGTAGAAAAGCTTGTTGGGGGAAAGTTGTTACTTGAACAAGGACATTTGAGAATTGAACAAGTACTATTGAGAAATGAACAAGAAAGACAAGATCTGGGAAATCAAGTGGGACAACTTGTTTCTTCTTTAGGAAGGATCGAAGCTTACCTCAATGCCCTTGAGGAAGAAGCAAAATGAAGCATGAGAAGTGAACCAAGGTGAGAATGAAGCTAAAAAAGAAGAGAAAACAAACTCTGTTTCAACCTTCGGGAAGGTCAAATTGGACCTTGTTGAGGGTCGAACTGGGCAGAATTCAGAAAACCTTCTGATTCAACCTTTGGGAAGGTCGAATTGGACCTTCATAGAGGTCAAAACAGCAACTTGCCTAGATGAACTAAAGTTTCTTCAGTTAATCAACCTCAACTCCTTCCCAAGCCAACTTTAAGTGTAAATTCTGCATCCATAACCAATATGGTTGATAGATCTTCTCCAATTGAAATTTTGGGATGTGAGAATCAAGATTTCCTAGGGATTGAGAAGTTTATGAAGTTTGGGTGCTTCAATGGTGATTCATATGACGAATGGGTGACAATGGAGCCATTCTTTAAGAATGATGATGCCTGCAAGTTTAGCAATGTTGCTGAGATGCCGAGAATGCAAGAGGAGTCAAAAATCAATTTCTTTCACTCGAAGAAGCTCTTGCACAAACCCACCACGGCAACAACAAGGGTAATGGCTTTATTAGCCATTCATGGAGTTCCTTTAAGCAAAATAGGTGACTTCCTTCCATATCTCTTTAATTTTCTTTTATTCTTATATGTTCATATCTTTCGATTTTGTTCATATTTGATTTTTGCAATGAGGTGGAATGGTCCTCCTTGAAGAATATAAAATGGAAAGGTCTAGCCAAAGACATTAAAGAAAGGCGCTTGTTGAGAGGCAACCTAATGATTTATTTGTTGTTTTTGTTTTAATTTTGAAGTATGTTAATTAGCTTTTAATTACTTTTTGCATATTTCATGTTTAGGACCTTATATAAGACATGTTACGATTATCCATGCTTATTGCTATGTTTGCTTGATTTATTTTATTGGATTGGGTGCACACTTTCTTGATAGATTAAGTATTTCATATATCTTATTATTGATAATTGTTTCCCCACCTTTGTGCTTAATGTGTTGCTATTGATCTAACCAAAAAGAATTTTTTTATGAAAAAAAAAACAATTCATTGATTTTTGAATCTATTTTTAAAAATTCTAAAATTGTTTTGAGTACACATTGTCTTATCTCTTTAATTGTATCTAGGAAAGCTAGTTTGGTATAGTCTAATTTAGTATTAAGGCATTTGTAATATTTTTCAAATTTTCATATGCAAGATTATTCTTTGATTGAAATTTATACGGGAGTTTTTCATAAAGTATTACTTCTGGAACTTGCTTAACTATCCTTTCGAGGCGATTTATATATTTAACTCATTATCTTTATTAGTGTACACTTATATGGAAGTAGAAAATATGCATTTTAGGATTAAGTTTGTGCCTAATTTTTTCCTACCCTTTGAAAAACCATAGTAGTGAAACCCATTGTGTCTTTTTCTTGGTTATAGCCGATATTTGATATATTTCTTGTTTTTAGCCACATTATCCCAAAGAACCCTACCCTTTTAAAGAAAGACAAGTTTTCTCTTAGCCTTATTATCTCTTGATTGGTGAAGTTTGACTTGTTTCATTGTTGGTTCTTGGCTAAAGCATTGGGATCGACCGGTTATTTGTGAGGGGTTGTTATTATTCCTTAAGTTGGAGATCTTATTTGAAGGGTTATTCAATTGGTTGATTTGAGAAGCGTCAAAGAAATTGAAAAAAAAAAAGAAATGAAAAGAAATCAAGCTAATGAGTGAAGCATGTAGTGGTGTTAATAGGTTGGTTATTGACTTATTAACCCATAAACACATGTGTGTAGTGGAAGAGCATAAAATGCAGCCACTATGCTTTTCGTTACTTGAGGTAGGAGAGCATAAAATGCAACCACCAAGAAAATTCCAAAAAAAAAGAAAAAAAGAAGAAGAAGAGAAATTTGAAAAAAAAAAAAAAAAGACATTATGCTTATAGTTATGATCCATTTGTGCATTAATTGTTTATGGTAAAGTTAAGGAAAGAGAAGAAAGTTGAAGTTTTTGGAGCCAAATTTAGGCTACTCATTGATATATTTACTGATGATTTTTTTCACTTCACCTTTCTTGAGATGTTTTTGATATATCCTTTACCCTTTCTTTATGATAGTCCACTTTATCCATTAGCCCCATTAGAACCTTTATTATTAATGCATTCTAGTGGAGATTGGATAGTTTTGCAAGCCTATGGTAAGTATACTATTATGAGTGGATTATAAATACCTTTTCAGGTATGATGAACCATATAATATTTTGATTGGATTTTTTAGCATATTTTTATTTGATTTATATTACTTTTGAATTTTTACTAACCTTTACTATACCTTTCTATATTTAGTGGATGAATTTTTGTGATGACCTTTTGTGTACAGATTTAATTTTGGTTTCTAATCAATAATTCTAGTAATAAAGGTATCAAGATAGCATGACCCAGGAAGCAATATCAACAAACTCGGCAGTATAATATTAGTTCCAGCATTAGAAAGATGGACGAGCAGGCTACAGATCTAGAAATTCAGCGATTAAGAGAAGAAATGGCACGCCGGGATGAAGAGGCGAAGCATTGATAGAAAGCTACAAATGATCAAATAGAGCAAATGAAGGGAACGTTACAGCAGTTAATGAGAGGAAAAGGGTGTGGTGGATGACACTTGAAATGTAGAAGATTCGACTGGAGGAATGCTTGGAGCAGGTTCAGGGTTGACTGGAGCAGCGTCTGAGAATGTTAATCCTTTTGCGTTTCCTCGAACATTTGACGGAACACAATTTGCTTTTCCACAGCTAAATACTTGTTATTTAATTTTTTTTTTTCAGAGTTATTAAAAATCCACGTGTACAGTTAACTGGAGTTACCCGCGCATGTTATGCACTTGCTTATTTCCGTCCAAAAAAGCCCCACACTGAGCAGCCCCGAAAACGTTTGGCCCCTTTTTGTTCAAATTGAAAGGTTTGGCCCCAAATCGAGCATCGCGGTAAACGTTTGGCCCCAAATTGAGCATTTTGCCTTGCTTTGAAGCCCAAAGCCAGTTCTACCATCTTCAAGCTCGAAATTGCTGTCGAAGTCTCTACATGATTCCAGAATTTTCCATGATCCGATTTTTATCCTAATTTCAGCCTAAGAAGACTTTTAAGCCAACTTGGAGACCAAGTTAAGGGCTAGACCGACCTAGAGTCCTATCATAAGTCTAATTGGAGTCTTTAAGTTATTTTTTCACTATAAATAGCCTCCTTAGGTCTAGGGTTTTATTGTATTCATCATTAAAAAAATATTGTAGAATCGTTTTGAAGATTTGGAGGAGATAGTCTTGGTGCCGCTGCCCCCTCTCTCTCTTCATCCATAGATAAGTTTTCTTTATCTTTTCTTTGGATGATCACTCAACTCATGAGTGAGTAATCCTTTTCTTTTCTCCAATGTAGAATTTAATTGATCTCTTGACTTAAATCATGGTGAGATTTTGCACTTATATATGAAAATTGTTTTGGGCATTTCTTAAATCTCTGTTTGAATCCCATGTTAACTTGTTTTGATTGATTGGAGTCGACACTATCTTGATAAACTGAGTTTGCATTAGCTAAATTAAATCTCGAACGATCCATTTAGATTTAATTGTTTGGTAGCAATTGGAAGCGAACGATCCATTCCTTCCAAGGGATTTAAGAATCAATAGATAATTAATTGTTTGTTATGCTTGTTCATAAATTACTCGTTCTTAATGCTTTCTTCTTAAGTGATCTTTAAGCCTGATCCAGGAAATTGATTGCTAAAAGAATAAAAGGGATATTTTAAGCCCGATCCAGGAAATCTTATCTAAAATTGTGAATTTAGGATTTAATTCCAAACAAGCTATCCATTCTTTTCATAATTTTTAGATATCAATGATCCATGTTATTTTTGTCAAGAGTGAAATTAATTCTATGTTGGAGGGATTTTTATTATAGTTATTTTCCTAATTTTCTTGATTTCTTTCTTAGTTAATTTTTATTTGATTGCTTTGATTTAATTAGTGTTTTTAATTTTACTTTCAAAAACTCTCTTTATTTTGTTTGTTTGTTTTGAGCTAATTAATTGGAAAAATAATAATAACCTATCTCTCTGTGGATTCGACCCCTACTTGCCCTAGCTATTTTAGTTAGAAATTATTGGGATTATTTTAATGATTTGCTGACGACCGATCAATGGGAGTACCCCAAACTTTCGTGCCAAAGCCACCAACAATTCTACCAGCCTGATTGTTGTCGTTAAACAATCATAAAATAAAACCTAACAAACTCCAACTACAGTATTTAGGGCAAGTCAGGGTCGATCCCACGAAGAAGACACAACGTTGTTAACTAATCAAAACATATCAAAAAACAAACACATTAAGAGCACCAACTTATAAGAAAGCAGATAAAGAAAGCAGATAATCAAACAAAATTCTAAATTAACTAAGAAAGCAATAAGAAAACCAACAATACCTTCCTACTTATCCCCACCTAAGTATGAAATTAATCAAAGATACCCTAGATCACGGATCAACAAATTACCAATTAGATTAAACAAGCCCTTGGCCAGGAATTAGATTACTAGTTATTCTTCTTCTTCCAAATCTATTTATTATGTAAACTAAATCAATACTAGTTATTCCCAAAGATAGCTCTTTTATTAATTACCAAATTAGCTACTAGTTATTCGCCAATTAAGCAATCAATAAAGCATTAAGAACAATAGATACACCAAGCATAAACTTATGATTACTAGTTATTCATCAAAGCATAAAATCAATACCAAGCCCAATTCTATACTTCAATTACTAGTTATTCATTGAAAATACCAAACCTTGCTACTAACAATTAGATTCAATCACTAGCTATTCACCAAATCCAATCAAGCAATTATCACCACAATTTCACCTATTAAGCCTGGCAACATAACAAGTTGAACTATAGAAATCTAAACAACAAATCCAGGGTTCGCATGAAAACAAGCTTAAAGAGATTAATTCATTGATTTGATCCTATTCAATCATACACAACATAGATAAGACATATCAAGCATGCATAATCTAAATAAATCAACACAAATCATCAATCAATTGATAAAGAAACTAAAGCACAAGATCTCATCATGGATAAGATTGATTAAGTCATAGCAAGGAGGTTCAAAGTAGAAAAGTATCAACAAAACTACTCACTCATGGTTGAAGCAACCATGAGCGGCAACTTACAAAGCAAAGAATAAGATGTTGACAAGAGCAAGGCAGCCAAGTCGACACAAGACAACCCCCTAAGGGGCGGCACACCTTGAGAGAATCCTCTCCTTAAGGTTTTGTAATTCTGAGTTAGATGAGTTATGGCTAATCCTAAGATAATCCTACCTATTTATAGGCAAATCTAGGACACATCCTACCCTTTAGATAATTAATACCAGCCCTTAGATGTGGCTGTAAAAAGGGTAAGATAGACATTAATTTCCTAATCCTACTCTAACTAGGAATTAAATCAACTTTGTCTCCAAGTAAGAGCTCTAATTGGTTGAAGTAGATCATCATTAATCAACATCTTCCTTGGCCAATTGTAGTGCTCCACATCATCAATTACAACTAGAAACCACGTCCAAAGAGTCCCCAAGTTAGTTTAGGTACTTTCCCAAGTTGGTTAGGAATGCTGTCAAAATGTCCAGAATACTTCGAGGGCAATTTCATCATTCTTAACGGCAGAACTGGACTTTAAAAAAAACATGAAAGTTGTAGAGCTTGGAGTCCTCTTTCCAACGGTATATCATTTGCATTTTTATGAACTCTAGATCAAAAGATATTAATTTGATACTGAAACTGCACTTCTGAATCCTCCGTTGACTAGGATTTGTAATTTCTTCTTTTCCAAGTAATTACTACATCATAATTGTTGATTGGGCTTGGAACTCTCATTTGGGCTTTAAGAAATCCGAATTGGGCCTATAGAAATCAGATTTGGGTCTCCAATGATTCGGGCTTCCTTCCAGACTTGATGGGCTCAAACGGGCTTAATGGGCCTACTGGTCAAAATCAGTAGTTTCTCCAAATTGATCCAAAATTGCTCCAAATCTTTATCTTCTTAAATAATAGCTCCAAATGGGCTTGAAAACACAAATATGAGAAATATGAGTGTATATACCCTCATACGACTACCAAAACAAGGCAAAATCACATAGAAAATAAGCACTAAATTAGGTCTTATCACATTTTTCGCACACTTCATCATTTGATAGTCCCTAGCAAAAATCGAGTATGCATATCAAAGCTAGACACGGAAGAGAAATAATGGACTCTAACTCAAAACAGAACAAGACAAAAGATTCCACTTTTCGTAGGTGTACGGTGGCATTTAGCATATGACACAAGTCTTTTAAACCAACATATGTCTATATTGGAGGTGTGAAGTCACTTGAGGGTTTACTTAACTAGAACGATACCCACAAACATTACCAGTGCAAACAAAAACACAGGTTTAAAGGCTAAAAACAAGATAGAAAAGAGAGAATTTTTCTTTTAAGACACATTATAGCACTAACTAGTCAAAAATCAGTATGTTCAATCTTCATAATCAAGCAATAGCTAGAATAGCCTTTCAAAGAGATCAATTCTCAAGCAGTTTTATACAAAATCATCATTCAATTTCAAAAGCAGAGCAAGTCTTTCAATTCAACTTTAACATAGTCAAAAGAAAGCACTTAAGCAGTAGATACTCACACATTCATCTAAGGTTTTCAGAAAACAATTTTCAAGTCACACCAGATATATCACACACATGTACAATGAAGATTCGATGATCAAGGCTTTATATTTTGCATTAGCGTACATTACCATTGCATGATCATGCATCCTAACTCCATTCAAGCATACATTTTGAGAGTCCTGCAGGAATACTCCCATGGACAAGAGAAGCTTTTAGCTAACATTCAAGAGGACTTGAGATGACTTTCTAAAGGGTATTCAGTCGTTTAGTAAAGAATTAACCTTCCAGAACATGGTTGCTAAAGAAGGATTTTCAGTAATTTGATCAGAAGATGGTTCATCAGAAATTAATCAAAAGATGATTAATCAGAAATGAAGTGGAAGACGATCCTTTTAAGATGGAATTGGAAGACAATTCGAAGGATAAACGGAAGATGGTCCTTTTAAGATTGAATTGGAAGACAGTTCGGCACACTTCCTAACTCTCAAAAGTATGCAAACTACTTATTTGCACACTTCTCGATAATTATTAGAAAGTGCTCAAAGAGGGGCAGTTCTAGACACTGATTTTTATTATATATCCTTTAGTTTAGTTTATTTGTTGCTAATTTTGCATTTAGTATCATTCGGGCTATTTCCCAATTCAACTTTAACATTTTGATAAATTAGTAAACATTAAGACTTATTCTACTAGTTAGGATGTATGCATTCAATTTTATATATTATTCAAAAATATAGAAATTGGAAAAAATCACAGCTAGAAAAAAGATTAGTGGCGACTCCATAAGCCTAGTTTTTAAGTCGTTAGCGGTAGAGTTTCACCTAGAGCCTCACGTTGCGACAATGTCAAAAGGAAATTATGGAAAAGCTGCTTATTTCCACCAGAAGGCTTTCCTTACACCGGCTTTAAGTAGCTTTTGGTTATAAGCTAAGTTCAAACAAAGGGACCCTAGCTGACTTAATCATCGGAGTCGGTACGCTAGAGTAAACTCCAGTGCCCCCACTGACTCGTTGCTTGTCTTGTAGGCTTAACTTGTCAACGTTAATGTCCACCTTGGGTATATTCTCCTTGGTGTGTTTGGCTCGACGTGAGGCTCTACTCGACAGTTTCTAAAGTTGGCCCTTAGCATTATTGTTATTTCACTAAGACGCTCCCCATGGATTGCATTTCCACCAGGTGGACTGCAACAATTCCACGATTTGAACTGGGATTCTATATTGGAATGCAGTACATAAAGCATTCCTTTCATAAAATTCAAAAGAAATCCCAACTGAAAAATAATCATTTTCTTTAGTTGTAAAAGATAAATTGGAAACATCTGCAAGATACATAAATGAACAAAGTTTACCTAATCTGGAACAATGTAGGTGGCAAATGTTCCTTTTGTAAATTTTTGAACATATTTTCCAAATATCTTAGGAGCAAGGTTGTCCTTCAGTGGTACTAAAACATCAGCATATTGCCGCTTTAATAGTGGCTTTTTCAACATCTACAACAGCCTCTTCACAGTCACATGTACCAAGAAAATAACAGGTTCATTTATCATAGAGAAAAAAAAACAGTCATAGTAAGGTTTATCATATCTAAGTCACATTTATTTTTATTCACTAATGAAAAATGTGGATTTCTTTATCTGTGGTCTATCCGTAGAGTACTAGACTATTAATTCTAGTGATAATGATTAAATCCCCGATAGCCTCAAGTGGAAAAGTAAAGGTCATAAATATAATACCATAAAACTATAAGGTGCCAAATTAAGTGTGAACAGAACCATCACACTGAAACTACCAAATTTCAAACATACAAAATTTCTCTGAAAACCATTAGGGGGCGTTTGGTTGAGGGCCATCTTAATTTGTATATATATACATAAATGTATGTATACAAACACCCATACATTTTATTACTTTCACACCAACTGAGAGACATGATATTACAATCTTATCAACTAAAATTCCTGATAATCTTATCAAGCTAAACATCACGATTGCAATTCAGATTACTCTATAATAATAATATTACACTTATATAATGTTCTTCCTTTCTAATAAAAACAAGAGGATATTAAAATAGCCAATATAGCTCATATATAGATTTCACATTTACAAGAATATTTATAAGAGATTTTTCTTTTTTAAAAAAAAAGCATGAGGATATTAAAATTACCAATATAGCTAATATATAGATATTACAAGAACATTTACAATGGAAGAATTTCACAAATAAAATTAGCAGAATACTAGAACTTCAAAATTTCAAAACCTCTCATTTATAACTTATTTCAAAAGCGTTCATAAACTCTACCAGTATATATTCTATCCATAAGTTATTTAATTAGTTCATAAATATTGGTTTTAAATTTCTATCTTAATTTTCCTATAAACCATATTTAATATATAGGTTGATAATAATTATATTTTCATTGGAAACACCCAAAAGAACCATCCTTTTTGTTGAACTCTGTTGGCTTTTATGATAACAAAATAAACCCAAGTATGTTAGCTAATGTGTCTACTTAGTGTGCAGTGAAGTCTTTAACAGAGAAATGTTGAGCAATGTAAACTCTTAAAAAGAAAACTTCATCAGTGATACTAATGTATAAGAATGCCATGAAGTCTTGGGCGTATGAAGAATGCAAAATTTTCAAAGGAGACAATTTGGAGCCAAAGGCAGCAATTTTAGAAGGCAAAATTCATAACTGTAGGAATATGATCATATCAGAGTGCAAGAATAATGTTTAAGTCAAGACAGAATTTTGAAGTTGGAAGAAAACTAGAAGTCATTAGTGAGATCAATGATCTGGAGATTAAAGTGACTAACAGCTAGACGACAAATAGTACGGACACGCTAAAGCGTTCAATGCTGTACGGAGTTTAAGTTGAGTTTAAATTTTGAGAGACTATAAGAACTCAAATCTAACCATTGAATTTAAGTTTTGAAGCATTTTTGAAGATCTAAACAGTATCTCTCTCTAGAATTTCAAAATTCCAACAAGTCCAAGCTTTGCTCTCATTCTATTTTTTCTTAGTCACTTGAATCTTTGTATTTGCGCTTAAAGATTACATCTTTAATTTGTATTAGGCCTGATCTTGTGTATTCTGATCTTTTAGGATCGTTTCTACACTCTCTTACTTTGTGTTTATGGTTCATTAAGTGCAGGTTGTGCACTTGTGGTTGAAGCTTCAGGTTTGAAGCTTTGTGGAGGTAAAAAGGTGTTGTGAAGACCAGATTAACTTCACTAATAGTGGATTCTGAAATCCTTGGTGTGTTGTATCCAAGGTAGACGATGTAGGCGTGAAAGGGCGAACCTCTATAAATCGAAGCATCTTCAATCTCCCATCATTTCTTCAATCATTCCAGTTTTATCTTTCCTTACTCTATTTACTTTCCACTACTCGTCTGTTAACGTCTTTATTTATTTCCTTATTACATTCATTTGCTTCAGTTGCAGTTTATGCCTTTATCGTTTATTAGTGTCTTTAACTGCTTACTTTGAACTGGTGTCTTTAAACATATTTCAAAGAACCCAACAATTTTCATTAAGTGCTATTCACCCCCCCCCCCCCACCCCCCTCTCTAGCACATCAAGTGGACCAACAATTTTGTCCTATAGGGTGACTCCATCCAAATCTAAATCTCTGACTACATCTTTTCTCCCATCATACAAAACCCTATTGATAAAGGCTATATTTATACTAACACAAACTTAGCCTCTAAGTAATCCCTTTTCTATAAGGATTCTTGTTTACCAAGTCTTCTTGTCCACCAATCAATATCCCTAAAAAATCTCAATCCATCTAATTAGGATTTAAGGCGAAAATCCCAACAATCTCCACCTTGATTCAAATTCCTTTATCAAAGCTTCAATTTTCAATCAATCTTGAAGGACATGCTTGGCTCCACCTATAATGAAAGTCTCCCAATCTTCAAGCAATCTTCTCTTGTGTGTCTTCATCTTCACTGCATCATCTTCAACTTTAATTCTGAATCCAATCTTACTTTTCATCCAAATCTAATTTGGAAAAAAAAAAAAAACCAACATGCAATCTTCAAAATAATCATCAAGAAGCGAAACTTGGCAATCTCCACAACAACAATCAACCTGACGAAACCATATAAAAAATTTGAGTTACCAGGCAACCTCCAATCCATCCAACCTGAGCTCGGATACCAATTGTTGTAACCTAGATATCCTAAACTATAATCTATCAAATTAACCATGCAAACGGAAGCAATTAAAATAATAAACATTCTCACAAGAAACAAGAATTTACGTGGTTCGGCACTGAACTTATTGCCTACGTTTGACGCTCCCTAACTGGTCGTTACAATTAGGTCACAGTAAAGTTTTAAAATATCGTCACGACTCAAGTGCTAGTCAGAAAAAATGGGTCGAACAGGGCAAGTAAGGGTCGAATCCCACGAGGAAGGTGGATAACGCAAGGGAATCACTGCACACTAAGTAAACTTTGTCATGTAGCACTGAATATAAGAAAGTATTTGAAAACAAGTAAAGAGAGCAATAATAAGAAAGCATTGGGAAATTGGCAGAGATGTAAATCAATAATAACTAAGCACACTTCTTATCTATCTATTCATGTAAGAAATCTATTATGTTCTATGGGTCCTCAACTCCAAATATATCAATTTCATACATTTAAACCTTGACAGAATATTAGATTACAACCCTTTGCAAGCGGCAACTCACAACTTGTCACTGGGAAGATTTTTGCGGTAGCTGATGGTCATGCACCAACTCTTCGTTCTTTACCTAGTGTAGGTATTTAACCCAGTTATTGACATCACATCTCCCTTCTTATTCAGTAGAGGCATAAAGCACATCGAATATTATCCAAGCGATTAACTAAAAACACACTTACCATAGATCTATGTGAAGTCGTAGCCCATAGAAAGATAAGCATGGAAGAGCAGAAAACCATATGGTTCCATCGTCTACCATATAATCACGATAAATGAGATCTCAGGTAATCATACGCAGCAGAAAGATTATAATATAATTACCCAAAGTTATCAGAACCGGACCGGTCCGACCATTCAAACTAATGAACCAAAGGTGTTGACGGTCCGGTTCTATCTTTGGATTGTTTATGCTATTGACCCAATTTGAACCGTTTTGACCCGACGGTTTATTGATTGAACTGCTGAACCAGATGGTTTTTATTTGAACTGGTTTGATTTTTTGTTTTAATTTAAGTGTTTAAAAAAATGAAAAAAAATATATTTTTCCTTCACAAAACGGATCAATATGCTTGTATAGCCAAAATATTCAGTACCCAAAAGAAAATCTAATTTTAATAACTAAAAATAAATAGAAAGGAAGGAGACATGAACAAAAACAAACAAGTAAAAAAGAATCCGAATGGGAAAACACAAAATAAAAAACCTTTTAAATCTTAAAAGTCTCTGTTGGTAATGTAAAGTTCCCAACAATAATTTCAAAAGAAAAATCTGTCAAAGAAGAAAAGTCTGATCGAGGCTAAGAAATAGATTTAGAGGAGGAAGAAAGGAAAACCAAGAAGGCAAGAATATTTGAATTTGCTAGGATAAGAAAAAGAAAATGGGAAGGTAAATAGAGATAAAGATGGGTGTGGATCCTACATGATAATTATTGGGTCTTTTTACTTTCAACTTCCACACAAGTTCTGTTTTTCTTTTCATTAATGAATAAGCTTTTTTTTTTGAGATAAGACGAAATGAATAAGCTATTTAAACTTTAAAAGGTAAAAAATAAATTATATAAATAATAGAGCCATTTCATAAGATTATATATTATTATACATTAATAAACCAAAATAATTTGTTAATCATTATCTAAAATACATATTCATTGACATTAAATATTAATTAATATATGAATAGAATTCAAAAAATATTTTTTTGGCATTAGAATTCAAAAAATATTAATATATGAATAAATAATTTATTATTTTATTCTTATGAGAATATTCAAGTAATTTATTTAATATACTATTTTTAGTTTAGTATATTATAAAAAAGTTTTTACTCACATAAATGTGTAAATGTATTATATATTATTATTAATAAATATATTTACTATTTTAATTGACCCAACATTGATCCAATTGATCCGGTGGTTGAACTAGTGACCCATTGACTCAATAACTTGAATGGTTCAATATCCAGTCCGGTTCTGATAACTATCCAATTACCTTTACCACAAGATCCTAATCTAGCAAAGATCACCTTGCCTTTACTAAACCAGAATTCAGCAATAGCTATTACTCATATGCAATCAGTGCACTCATCAATCACAAATAAACAATAACATAAGATTAAGTACAGAGAATCGGGTTTGAATGTATAGTGCATAGAATTGAGTTAAGAACATATGTCTCGTCATAGATTCATGAATAGAGTTCTACATTATAAATAGATAAGAAGTATTAGGGGACTACTCGCTCTTGATGTTGAGTGAAATCACCATTCATCTAAGGAGGGGCCAGCTAACAAGAGAAAAGAACATACACAATATGCTAATGTAAGGTGCGGCTAGGTTATGGGGAATACAAGGTATTTATAGGCAAATACTAGGGCTAGGGTTAGCTAGAATGCACATCTTGGGCTTGGACATTGAGTGTGGCCGGCCATCATCTTCTTTGGGTCATATGTATACACACATCAACCATATGTATGCACATATGTCTTGGGCGGCTCCTTTAGGCTTCACATCTTCTCAAGTTATCTCTTTAGGCTTCATGGAAGACAAGTCAAGCTTCCCTTGATGAAGATCTCGATCCTTACTCTTTATCTATGTGCATATGATGCATATGTGTCCACATATCAAATTCTCTTTGTTGTTCCTTTGCTTGAGTTCTCATTTTGAAGTCCTTGAAGCAATCTACATAGTCATGCGCTGCTCCAAAGCTTGCTCCATGTCCTTTGGAATCTATAAGTGCTCCAAATAACTCCATTATCTCCCTTTTAGATCATAATGCAACTTTCTCTCCAAATGGGCTTACAAGTGCAAAGCGCTATATTAGAGGGTAAAGTAATACATAAATCATATCAAATACATGCATAATAGAGTCAAAAATACATGTACTTATTTAGGCTTATCAACGTCCACGATGAGAACAGAAGATCCACTAGTTATAGAAAATTACATCAAACATAATTATCAATAACTCTCACTCAATCTCTCAACCCAATCTCACAATCAATCCTAAACCAAACCCAAACCCAAACAATCTTGAGCACTCTTGCTCGGTCTCAACAAACCAATCATCACATCAACAAAGCCAAACACCAAACCAAACAATCACAAACATAAGGACCATCCTTTTGTCCAATAGGGTGCCTCCACCCAAATCTAAATCTCTGACTACATCTTTTCTCCCACCATACAAAATCTTATTGACAAACTCAATATTTATACTAACACAAACTTAGCCTCTAAGTAATCATTTTTCTATTAGGATTCTTATTTATTAATTCTTCTTGTCCACCAATCAATATACCTAAAAAAAATCTCAATCCAAATCTAATTAAAATTTGAGGCAAAAATCCCAACATTAGTTTAACAACTTCTTCCACCATCTCAATATTCCCATGTTTCTAAAATATTTAAGAGAAGACCCCATAAATGACATTGTGATTCTCTTGCGACTAATCTAATTTCTACATTCCCATAAAGAAGTATTATTTATATACACAATACAAAATTGTAACAACAAAAAGGGATTTAATAAAAAATTACACATAATAAAAATAGTCATAAATAAAAGAAATTTAGAGGAATCATAACTTTCGGAATAATTAATTAGGAAAAATAAAGGTGATTTAATTATTGGGAGGTTGGAAATAAGCCGGTGAAATAGTACTAATGATATTAGTGTAATATCCTAACGTTACAAAACAATTAATCCAATTAGTAAAATATATATATCGTAAAAATAACCTTAAAGACCCATTGTTAACGGATACAAATGAATTATGATATATAATTTGGTACTATTTATTTTGCAAATTAACTCCCCAAAAGCAGTCAAGAATATATATACACTAGGTATTGTCCCGCGCGATGTGCGGGTCGTGTAAGTAATATTTGTTTTTTTTTCTAAAACTCTTGAACTATGTTTCTTGGAAGTCGTGCTGAACAATTGCTTCATATAGATGATCCCTTGATGGTCTAAGAAATCAAAATTATACAAAAAAAACTTCATAATTGTGGAAGTGATAACGATGATTTTAGTTTGTGCATTTTCAGATTTGGACTCCATTTCCTTAATAAATATGTCTACATATTTATCCCATAATGCCAATGGAATAATCGTGGACATACAGAAAACAATTAAGAATTTATCAACCTATAGATATAAGACAATATATAAGACAAAACATATAGAAATAGGAGCATAAAAAAATTAACAAAAGTATTGTACGCATTCCTCGGAGTCTGCAAGGTCAATCTCGAGGGTGTTAACAGATATTCCATTTGCAATATTGGTGTGCACAGGGTCAATTGATGCGATCCTACCCAATACATCTTTAATGTTAACAATAAAAAAATTACGACAAAATTAGTTTTGAGTTAAGAAAATTAAAAATAGTAAAACTTAAATTTATGGTAATCAAAAGTACTGTGCTCATAACCTACTCACCAATTAAAGGAACATCACCCCTAACTCTGTCTGTCAGATCAGAGAAGTTGACAAACTCAAAGATATGCATGGGAATGGCAGGGGGCACTTCATCTAATTCTCATACCATAGTGGCTGCAAAAAATGATATCATAAAAGAAGAGCAACTAATAACTCGATACTTTGGTTTGTTAGACACCACAACAAAATTTTTAATGAAATAGATATTCCCTTCACGAATGTTATCTTTGAACTTAGAGACATAGTTTTTCCAAATCATGACATGCATATAATTTCCCTAAACAAAGAAAAATACCGGATGTAAAGAAGTGGTAGGATTGAGAGCAAATAGTAGAATTTCGAATAGGACAATAGGTGAAGGGAAAGAGGGATAATAGGATTGGTAGATTTTTGAGATTATAGGAGGACATAATCTCAAAAGTATTAACCTACAGAAAATAAAAGTACGGAGAGCAACAAGAAATTAGACAAACAAAACAATGAATTTATAGTGAGAAATTGATAACGTTAATATTCATAATAATAATCATCATATAACGTTAAGAATTAATGGAGCAAAAGAATATAACGTTAATATTCAATGGGCCCATAATTAACAAATTAAAGTAACGTTAGTGGTATATATATGTGATGATTTATAACGTTTATTAATTTCTAAATAATTCAAATTAAAGTAACGTTAGTGGTATATATACATATGTGATGATCTATAACGTTTATTAAAGGATTTCTAAACAATTGAAGTTAAAGGATTAAAGAGAAATTATATATAACTTGGCACACTAACTCCCCAAAGGAAGTCAAAAATACATATACATATATATATATAGATACATATTGTTGTAACCCGGATATTTTAAACCATTATCTATCAAATTAATCATGCAAGCGGAAACATCTAAAATAATAAACATCATCCACACAAGAAACAAGAATTTACGTTGTTCGGCACTGAACCTTCCTACGTCCATGGATGAGAAGAGAAGATTCACTAGTTATAGAAAATTACATCATACATAATTATTAATAACTCTCACTCAATCTCTCAACCCAATCTAACAATCAATTCTAAATAAAACCCAACCAATATTGAGCTCTCTCGTTCGGTCTCTACAAACCAATCATCACATCAACAAACCAAACAATCACACACACACACATGAGGACCATCCGTTTGTCCTATGGGGTGCCTCCACCAAATCTAACCCTTAGACTACATCTTTTCTCCAAGCATACAAAACCGTATAGAGAAACTCTCTATTTATACTAACACAAACTTAGCCTCTAAGTAATCACTTTTCTATTATGATTCTTGTTTACCAAGTCTTTTTGTCCACCAATCAATATCCCTAAAAAATCTCAATCTAAATCTAACTAGGGTTTGAGTCTGTGTGTAAATGGGACAAAGAGAATGCCAAAACTTGTTCGGATGTTTTTACTATATTTATTCTTAATATGATTACCAAGAGAGAAGTGAAAGCAATTTGCATTTGAGCATTTGGGTAGATTGAATATTGCGATGTATCTTTCCAAATAGTTGGGTTTTCAGTCCACTTAGGGAAAGAAAATCTTTGAAACAAGAAATTGGAAACAGTTAAAAAACAAGGCTTTACTATATATTCTCAAGTGTGTCTGGTATGGGATGATCACTAGAAAATTTACAGTAATTAGCTAGCCTCTTAGTGATTTGATCACCTTGTAATTTGGGGTGGTATGATCATTGTTTAGGGAGTTGATCATTGGATCACTTTGTAATTGGGCCAGTTTGATGCAAGATTATTGAGGTGGTAAGATCTCTGTTTAGGAGTTTATCTGTTTCCTATCCAAAAAGGGTGGGAAAGTTTTATTACCTCTTGGAGTGATCTCTAAAAAATTTATCTTTTACATATTTATCCTTTGAAATATAAGAGAGATAGTTAAAATAAGGTTATTTTAGTGGTTTTATATGAATTATCTTATTTTTTTCTTATTTATTAAGTGTATTATTTACCAAAACACAAGTAACTAAGATAAGATTTTTTAATATTTAATATGCATGCATGATTTCAGCAAAATCATTGACATATAAACTATTAAGATGGATGTTACGAATATACCATATGTGACATAGTGCTATCAATTAAAAAATGAGATTGTTTACATCAATTGATTAAAAAAAATTGATGATAAAGTGCATGCTTTAATCACAATGCACAGGTTGATTGGATATAATCTCGCTCAAATCTCAATTTGTTTATTCTCAAATTCCTGGAAAATTTTAAGTGAGCAAACTGAGTGTTTTGGTATTTTTCCTTAATTAATATATATATATATATATATATATATACTACATATTATTTGAATAAACATGTGGAATTACTAAAAGATCCCCACTCCGGATTAATGAGAAGCGAGAGAACTAATTTTTTCGTCTTTTCCCACTTGACAGATTACTTAAATGTCCTAACTTTTGATTCTTGAAGGGATTAAATAGCTAGACTTCTTAGTCAATTCTCAATTGACTTTAATAGAGTAGTGGAATTACTAAAAGATCCCTACCAAGGCTTGCTTTTGGAGTTAGAGAACTTATTTTTTACGTATTTTCTTATTTGGCAGATTACTTAATGTCATAACTTTTGATTCTTGAGGGGATTAAATAAGTAATCTTTTTGGTCATTTTTCAATGGACTTGAATAGAGTAGTGGAATTAATAAAAGATCCCCATCAAGGATTGACGATGAGCTAGAGAACTAATCTTTTTCGTCTTTACCTACTTGGCAGATTACTTAAATGTTCTAACTTTTGATTCTTGAGGGGATTAAAAAACTAAACTTTTTGGTCATTTCTCAATTGACAAATGACTCAAAAAGTCGCATGTCATATTCCTTTATTTCCTTCTTTCCCCTTACCTTTTGGTAATTACAAGATTTCTTGAACAAGATTTAGTTAATTGCACCCTCCCATTTGTCAATTCCACAAGTGTTGCATTTATTGACTTTATTTTTTTTCCCGTCGATTATTTTTTTAAAAATATGTACCTTAAAAAAGGAAATAGAACAATCCCAATAAACACATCAAAGCACTGTCTCCATTTTAAATTTACGCAAAAATCTTTTAACATATGCATAGTGATAAATAACGATTCTAGAAAAAGAACGTCCGTAGCGCCAGCGCGGGCCGATCAACTTGTTAAACATTATTTGAATATCCTCTGAAATTTACTAATAGCTCCCATCAACTTTTAATGTGGGAGAACCTTTTCGCCTAGTTTTGGTCTTTTATCAATTTAGTTAATTACTTAAGAGTCCTTTGGATCTTAATATTATTGGGTTAATGTGTTTGACTTTTAATATAAATTCTACCTTATATATACTAATATATACACTAAACATTATTCGAATAACCTCTGCAATTTACTAAATAACTCCCATCAACTTTTAGTGTAGGAGAACATTTTCGTCTCGTTTTGGTCTTTTCTCAATTTAATAATTACTTAAGAGTGTTGCGCCAAAAATCTCTTGAGAGTTTTTGCGAAAAAAAAAACTTAAATAGCAGCACGGGGCGTGCCAGTCATTTTGCCAAAAATGACAAAGAGGTGTAGAAACAGAAAGTTAATGCGCGTAGTAGCAGAAAATAAATCAGAGCGTGTGAATTGCGGGAACTGGATTAAAGTCACACCGGAGCATTTAAATCATTGATCCTAGATTCGATTCTCGAAAAGTAAATGTTTCAAAAGTTTTATTGCTGAAAAGAGAATGAAATAACAAGTTGATTGTTATTCATATGAGAAAAACATGTAACAAATGTTTTAACGTCTGGGACAACATTGAAAGAGAGGAAAAACTTGCGGAGAGTTGTTTTAACATCCTGAGACAAGATTAAAAAGAGAAATATTGATGAACGAGGCTGGCTTGTGATGAACAAATAGATATATGCAGGGTTGCTGCAAAGAAAAGCATGGAGCTTTGAAAGAAAATAAGCGCGGAGCTTAGGTTTTTGTGCGGAGAAAGTGTGTAGCTGTAGAAGCGTGTTGAAAACTGGTGGAGGAGGTCCCTATTTATAAGGGGCGGCATGGGCTTGGTGGATGAAGCCGATGACCTGCTCTCTGTTTAGTCAACAAGTATTTGCTTCAATCCGACTCTGACGTCTTGCTTCACTTCCTTCTCCGACGACTTCAAGGAAACTTCTAGGAAATTGCCGAATGAACTTGATATGCCCTCCAACACCATATACCATGTAAAATTACATTGAGTGCTGGTCGTCGTGTAACTTTCGAAAATCCAATTTGACTGGTGCATTCTTTCATGACTCGGGCTTCCTTTCCGCCGCGCGATGTTGCTGATCTGACGATAAAATAGCCAAAACGAACATGAATTCGACCATGAACAATTAAACCATGAAATCAAGCATAACTTAATCATTCTTCACCCATGGTTTGATTAAAATAAAGATCAACTAAGAAAATGGATTAAACTGGGGTGGAAAGCCATATGTCTTTAATTGAAAGACTTGTAAAAGTTATCAAAAATGGTCGAAACAGCTAATTAGGCACGAAATTGACTAGCCTTTTAACCATAATATGACGTTACCAACATGGCTTCATGCAAATGATGCCATGTCGAGCTCAAATTTGACCTTTTCCGAACAGGTGTCCTTAATTGAAAATCACAAAAAAGTTATGAACGAAGTCGAATTAAGCCCAAACTTCACCAACATGGTTCAATTAACCTAAATAACCATTAGGAAAAGTTCTGGTCAAAATCAACATGTTTTGCTTAGTGAAATTGGTTTCTCACCCTAAACTATCCTTAATTGAAAATTGTGAAGAAGATTTTCATACTGAGCCGGATTGAAGTGAAATTTTACCAGAATGATATACTGAAGTCAAGGATCATCATGGTATACTCATTGTTGAAATGTCACCACTCCTCCATGCCAATTCCATCAATTTTGACATATTGTCCTTAATTGAACAATATGCAAAAGTTGATTTCTGACCTGATAGCCACTGAACACAGGGCATGGGCGGCTGAGACTTAGATATAGGACTTAGGGCATGAGCTCAAAATAATGTTTGACATGTCACATATCTAAGTTAGACATGGCATCTCATGTTTCCTTCATATAATCAGGAATGGTCGTCCCATAAGAATTAAATTGCTGCACTTGAAGGTTGTATAACTTATATGTAATTCTCATCTGACCATCATTACTGACTTAATAATAATAATTATTATAATTATTAGAAAATAATTATCTCCAAAAATTCGGCCAATTAATAGGAAAAATAGGAAAATAAATTCTTTTTCCTATCTGACTTAGAATTAAGGTGGCACTGAATCCTGCTGAGCTTAGTTTTTAGATTGAATATGAGCCACTCATCTTAATTTAACATAATCAAAGACATATTTACCCTCAAGTGAAAATTGAGGTATAAACAAAGAGTCCTTTGGATCTTAATACTATTGGGTTAATGTGTTTGGTTTTTAATGCAAAGTCTACCTTATTTTGCATTAATACGACATTAATTGTGTTTACATTCTCTTTTGTTTTTCTAATTAATATTGAATTTATTAGATGTGATCATGTAAAGGATTTTATGTCTTTTCTCACATGGTTGATTACTTAAATATTCATGTAAACTTAACATTTTTGCTTGAAATGCGTTGTCTTTATATGTTATTTTATCATAAGGGTGTAATTAGTGCTGTTTCCACCAGTTTCCTTGGTTTTTAGCTTTGAGCTTCAGTTCTCGGTAAAAGTTGTTGGAATTTCCAGGTCTTTTGTTGGAGCCTCCGATCCAAACACGTTGATTTGATTAGGCTCCATTTGTTTACCCATTTTTAGATTTTCTTTCTAACGTATAGTTTGGTTTTTGCAATTGCCTTTCACCGGTTCGTTTTTCTGCCGAAATTCGAGGAGCCTTTGCTCATGAATGCATTTGGAGTTATGGCTATCTGGGTGCATTGACGATTCTTAAGTCGGTTAACTCGGTTAAGAAGAATAGGGAGAAAAAGAAAATTATCTAACACTATAGGTGGCAATTTTGTAAGTTAAGTTGGTTTCGGGTCGAGTCAAATCGGGTTCGGATCTAAAAAAAATCACAGCTCTTATCAGATCGGATATAATCGGGTTCCGGTCGTTATGCTTAGGTTTAGCGGGTTTTGGGTTATTTCAAATCGGATAAAATCGGATCTGAGTCACTATATATATCGGGTCATTTCAAAACCCGATCCTTATGAGTCGTGTAAATTTGGATTTCAATATAAAACTAGAACTACTAACTATCAAACATAAAAAATTACAAAATCTAAAATTATCTTATTCTATAAATTTGGATAACTTACTTAAAAAATACAAATTTAGATATTAATATAATAGTAATATATATATACTAGATAAATGTTATTTTGAGGATTTGGATTGCATTGAATTTAATTCGAAAGATTAATTTAATACATTAAAAAATTTCCTGTTACACTAATTTTTTGGTTTTTGTTTTTGTTTCTAGTTGCAACTTACAAATTGGAAATTAAAGAAACTAAACTTATATAGATGTATATATTATATAACATGGGTAAAGATTAAACCATAAATTGAGTTCGGGTTAATTCGGGTTCGAGTCACTTATATAGGCGGATCATTTCAGAGTTCGGGTAATTTTAAATCGGGTTAAATTTTATCGAATTTTGTCGGTTTTGGGTTATCTCAATTTGGGTTAAATCAGTTTCGGGTTATATTACTTATTCATATTATCGAGTTATAATCGGATTCCATTCGGATAAAGTCGGTTTTATCGGGTCGGGTCATACTTTGCCACCTATATCCAATACAACTAGAGGTGGCAAACTGAACCCGACCCGAAAAAAACCCGCCCGAAAACCCGATCCTGAACCCGATTGACTAGAAAACGTCAACTATCCGAACCCGCCTGAACCTGAACCCGAAAAAACCTGAACCCGAAAAAGCTCAAACCCGAAAAAACACGAACCCAAAAAAGCACAAACCCGAAAAAACCCGAATCCGAAAATTTATGAAAATTTCATTTATGCCGTATAATTTTTCATATGAATAAGTTTAAAAGGTAAATTAATAAACTCATTGCTAAACACCGCCCTATTTTTGCTATTCACCGCCCCACTTTTTACACTTTTGCCCTTTGTTCATATTTTTTCAACTTTCTAACTTCAAATCTTTTAAAACATTCAAACAACTTTCAAACTAAAATCTTTACTTGTATGAAAATCTCTATGAAATAAATGTTTTTATTTTGTAAATCTAAGTTTTTTTTGCTTTTTTTTTTTACTAAAATTGCTCATGTCGCCCTGGGGGGGCGGCTGAGCCATGCCAGGCCGCTCCCATGGCAAGCCGTCCCCCTGGTGCGGCTGAGCCATGGCCAAGCCGCCCTCCTGGGGCGGCACCAGTACTAAACCCATTTTTTTTAAAAAAAAATAGCTATTTTTTTTTTTAAAAAAAAAAGCCTTGCCGCCCTAGTGGGGCGGCTAGCTGTGTAAGAGCCGCCCCAGTGGGGCGGCTAGCCGTGGCAGAGCCGTCCTAGTGGGGCGGCTAGCCATGGCAGAGCCGTCCTAGTGGGGCGACTCCACCGTGGCAGAGCCGCCCTAGTGGGGAGGCTCCGCCGTGGCAGAGCCGCAAGTGAAAAAGTGGCAAAGGTCAAAGGGCAAAACTGTAAAAAAATGGGGCGGTGAATAACAAAAATAGACGGTATTTAGCAACCCCCATTAATAAATTACACATAAAATTTGAAAAAGGTAATGACATTATTCATCCGGAAACAAGAGGTAAATGATCTGGCCAAAACCCTAACAGAACCCGAATCTGAATTAATCTGACTCAAATCCAACTCGAACCCGAAAATGACCCGAACCCGATAACCTGAACCCGATAACCCGAGCCCAAACCCAACCTGACCCGCCCATTTGCCACCTCTAAATACAACCCACTTTTGACGAATAGGGAGATCTCAGCCCTTAGATGTTGAATTAAACATGTTTCATCTACCGTGGACTAACTTCTTCAGTCCATTTGATAGACTAGAGAGGAGGTGGATACCAAACAACATACTCATGACTAACAATTTGAGTTTAATTTAAAGAAAATTATAGCATCCACTAATAAAAGTTTAACGGACTGCATAAATGAGGTTGAAAGGATTGACATGTTTTTGTAAATTAAATCTAAGTCAAAATTATACCATTTCATCGTTAACAAAAGCGGTCTAGGACCGCTCGTATGTACCCAAAAAAAATTATACCATTTTAATTGTTCCAATTTAGGCTCAGTTTGATGTTTAAGTACATAGATTCGATTTAAAGAAGACCCAATTCCATCTATCTAAATATTAATCGATTGAGTCAAATTAATTTGTGTTGGCTTTGATTTTAATATATTATGACACAACGACTAACAACTATATTAATTACCTTAAAAAAACAACTATATCAATTATGGGGATTACTAAATACCGCCCCCCTTTGGATTATTTTGCCCTTTTCTTCAAACTTCAAAATTCTCAATTCTTTCAACCTTCAAACTTTCAAATCTCAATATTGACAAATACATATTCATATCCATTTAAATTAAATGAATTGTCCAATACTTATTAAAGGACAAAAGGAAATCAAATGACTTAAAAAAAAAATAAACCTTTAAAGATGAAAAAAAATCCCCAAAAAAAGGGCTGGTCGCGACCCGCGTCATGACCCACCCATAGCTGGGTCGCGCGTGGCTCGCAACCCGCGATCGCGTGCGACCCGTCTCATGGGATGGGTCGCGCCCAGATCGCGACCCGCCATGGGCGGGTCACGACGCAGGTCGCGACCAGCCCTTTTATGGGTTTTTTTTTCATCTTTAAAGGGTTTTTTTTTTTAAGATTTTCCTTTTATTTCCTTTTGTCCTTTAATAAGTATTGGACAATTCATTTAGTTTAATTTAGTTTAAATGGGTATGGATATCTCAATATTAGCAAGAGGACTTTAATTTTTGATTAATGATAAATAGATTTTTTTTTTACTTTTTAAAAAAAAAACATATTTGCAATTCAAAAAATCTTTATTAATGAGTTTTGATGTTGTTTTACTTGAATGATTTTGAATGATTGAGGTTTGAAAGTTTGAAGGTTAAGAGAATTTGAGAGAATTGAGAAGTTTGAAGTTTGATGGAAAATAAGGCAAAGGGCAAAATTGTCCAAAGGGGGGGCGGTGGCTAGTAAAAAGGGACGGTATTTAGTAATCCACTTAATTATAAGTCAAAATTATACCATTTTAATTGCATCAATTTAGGCTCAATTTGATGTTTAGGTACATAGATTCAATTTAAAGGAGACACAAAATTCTACCTATCTATTAATGGATTGAGTCAAATTAATTTGTATTGGCTTTGATTTTTATATATTATGTGACACACCGAGGCAAATTGAGGTTCAATCATGGTTATTAAAAATGTTAGAATGTACTCTATTGGGGAGGAACGTGTATGCGTACATATATGCATATGGTGGCGGCATTTTTTACCAAACTCTTTTTGTAATATTGATCTTATTCAATTAAAAAAAATATACATAACCCTTTCCATTAAAAAAAAAAAAGAAAGTCTAATTCAAATGGGAGAGGATGATTAGTTTCGCTCAATTTTAACAATTTTATTTTAATTACCAGTACCAACATCTTATTAAAACAGTATGTTAATATTGTTGTATTCAGGAAAAAAAAAAGTTTATTGGCTGATCTTACTTAACCATTCATTTATGAATGAATAGATATAATTTGCCTTGGAAATGATTCAAATCAATTAGTCACCTCAAATCAAGTAGGTAAAGAAATTAAGACAAAAGTGTTAAGGCAAATGCATAATCTAACTCAACAAAAGATCAAGCATATTCTAAAGCGCAAAGGTTAGTAATAAATAATCCAAAAACAATATGTTCATCATTTCTTCCATATACATTAACCAATATTGAGTTCTCACTTTACATTGCTTATCTTTATCTTCATACTTTGTTTTATTTGGTAATTAGCTTATTGTTGGTTTTTATCACTTGAAAGTGCTAACTAATCATGTTATGTTATCGATTGTATATGATTGTGATTATATATATTTACATATAAATTTCTCTTTTTAAGAAAACAAAAAATAATGTTGGCACAAATTAGGGCTCATTTTCATTTACTCACTTTTGGCACTATTTCATTACATGATTGTTACTTAATGTTATTAAACCAACATAATACTATCATAATAACAAACAAACTAAACTAACATAAAGTTGGACAAAACCTACATACAGTGAGACTTGACCTCATGACCTTATGATCCATATACGGTGCACTTACCTGTTTAGATAACAACTTAGGTACAAGTGGACATATATTAATACTGAGCCTTCACATGACGATAGGCAACATCTTGAAAATGTTATTGTAGCAACTCAGAGTGAAGGAAATTTAAAAGAGCACAAAGATGATGATGGGTTAGTTGGACTTGATGTTGACAAGGATGGATCAAATGATGGTAATATTCTCAATGATAATCAGACTCATAGTCAAAGAATGAAGGCTAGTGGAAGGAAGATTAGAGATTTGGAGGATATTGAAGAGGACATTGAGGAAGATTGGTTTCTGCCGGAGAAAAATAAGAAACGTGGTAAAAAGTTAAATAAAAAGCTTAAACTACAAAGAGCAAAGTCATAGAAATTAAAGCAACAAATAAGAGAAGTAGTCAATGATTCTCTTTCAGATGGTGACTTCAAAAACAGAAATTGTATTTTCATGGAGGAAGTCCAAGCAATGTTGGAAATTGGGAAAAATATGGGCATCTCTTTTGATTGTGATGATAGTTTGATTTTAAATGAATTTAAGGCTATTGAGGAAGAAAGTTGTCCCATGTTGGATGTTTTGATGCAATTTGGTTGGTGGATGCCTGGGATTGGTGTAGTGATTTATGATTAGCTTCTGGTGATAGTTGTTACCGTGGTTGTTGTTCGTTGTTCATGGTTCTAGTGTATCATTTTTTGTTTTCGTGTTGTGAGTAGAGTTGTTTCTAGTTTGCTCATGTTTTTTTTTGGAGTGAGTACATGTGAAATCTCATTTCAATTCGAATAAATCTCTATATGTCCAAACATCTAATTGAGAATTCAACTCAAACTAAGAAACTACCATAAATAAATCATCTACCTACCATATACACAAATAAACAAATTACAAACTTATCTCACATTCATGAGACTTCAACCCAAGACCTCACGGTCCAGGCACGGTGCACCTACCAATTGAGCTAACAACTCGGGTGCTCTAGTTTGCTCATGTTCATTATGAAGTGATTCTTAATCACTAGTTTAATTATTAATAAAATTTTCCTTTCAAAAAAAAAAAAGTGGACATGGAATTAGATGGAAAGTGGGTAATGGGCAGAACATACGTATTTTGAAAGATGCTTGGGTACCTCAACTTCCTGATTTCGTTCCTTGATCTATTTTGGGGAAAATAAATGAAGATGCAGTGGTTGCAGATCTCATTGACAGGGATGATGGTGGTTGGGATGTCTCACTTCTTGACTAAAATTTTCTCTAGTGATGAGGCTTTAGCCATCCGACACATAGCATTAAGCAGGACTTTGGTGCAAAATCGCATGGAAAAAGCATTTTGACAATAAAGGCTTTTACTCGGTAAAAAGTGGTTATCGCACTTTATGTAATATGCAAGAAGTTTTTTATATGGTCGGAGTTCTTTGGAGACTGAAGAAGACAAGCAGGCTCTATGTAATATTGTTAAGCGTCAAATTTGGGATAGCCAAGTTCATTTAAACATGAAAATCCCAACTTTTTATCATAGCCAAAAATACTAAAAATACCTTATTTTATCATATTTTCACAAAATATCTCATCAAAACCCACCACATTGACATTGGGCCATTAACACATCACACTTACATCAAAAGAGTCCAATGCATCTCACACACACTAAAATCTTTCACATCACAAGTGGTCTAACGACCCACCAACAATAGCCCGAGTCCTCCAAATCAGCACATAAAATCAAAGTCTTTCGCACGGCAACAAAGTCACCACCACCATCTTGCTTGGCAGAAGCATCTATAGCGTCTCTCAAGGAAAAGTTGCAAATACCACTGAAAAGATACCAAGGAGAGCATATAACCAAAGAGAGTGATAATTACCGATAATAATTATTTTCCAGATTTAATTACAAAACCAAAGTCTCATTACCACAACAAAACATACTAATTATGTTGATTTACACGAAAAACGTGGACCAAGACCACAACGCGAGAAAACCTTGTGAAGATATGGCTTGGAGGCATATGAAGCTGTGAATCCTGTCATGGCTATTTTTGGAAGGGGCAACTTGTTTTGAGATTGCTGCAGAACTCAAAGATAGCACCATGGCAACAAAGGGAAAGAATCTCAGCTACAGCATTGACTTGCTCAGCTGTCGGGAATCTCAACGGCTAAAATAAGGCTGGCAATGAAGTGGACTTGTCACCCTTAAAGGCAACAAGAATTCAAAAGGAGAAAAAGAATGCTTGTTCATATGTCCGATACAGAAGATACCATGGAAGAGTTGGTAAAGCTCACCAGCAGGAATCATGGCAGCAAATGGCATTTTACAGTAGTAGAGGGCCTATAAAATCGCAGTATCCACTTCATCGATCTTAAAAAAACAAGCTCTATTCCTAAAACTCTCCCATGTTCTTCTCAACAGGGGCAGAACCAGAATTTTTTCTTTGGGGGGGCCAACTATAGTGTATATATATAAGCAAATATCTAACTATATATCCATATATATCAATTAATGTTAAAACACAAATAGTATATGAGAATATATACTAATATGTAATGTAAACATATAAATAGTATATGAGAATATATACTAATATATAATGTAAACAAAAGAATTTAATGTCATGAATCAACACCAACTTTATTAGGTAGCAATACTATGAATTCATGGTAGAAAAAAATTACTATAAATACATAATTAATTCTTAAAATAGATTGAGAGAAATTAAAGAAATTTTGAATGATGTTAATATGAAAGAGAGCTAATTACTTATAAATATTTCCATGGGGGCTAACTTGGAAAAGAAAAAATTCGGGGGGGCCAAAGCATAATAAAACCATTTTTTGTTGATGGGAAACAAACTACACAAGGTACTTTCATTGGGGGAGGAGGGGCCATGGCCCCTGCTGCCCCCCCTTTCCCTCCGCCACTGCTTCTCAACACTGTCAAATCATCTTTTTGTTAAATTCTTTCCCTTAAAATAGTGTTCCCGCCTTTCCAAGCTTTTTTTCACAATGTATTTCTCATTCATGTTAGTTGAATTAATGAGAAAATTTTGGGTTATTATCTTCAGTTGTGAATTTCATGGCTTCCCTTGTTCTTGAGTTTGAAAACAGAGGTGAACAGAGTTGTTCTCGTCTTCCACTTTTGCGGTAACCACCATTTCACCATAAATTAAATCTTGTGAAATCCTCGCCGAACCGACCTCTACCATATTTCAGTTTAAACCCAATCCTCACTCGAAGAAAGAGGCTGGACCAGAGCCCATTGGAGCAAAGATCAGTCCAAATCTACTTGCCACAAAAAGGATCCCCATAAATATTTGGAAAGCGAACGTTCCTCCGAAGGTTAAGGTTTTCGGGTGGCGTTTGTTCCATGAGATCTTACCAGTTATGGGTTACCTGGCTTTAAAAGGTATGAAGGTAGATATATAGTTTGTGCTTCAGATGTAAGAAAGAGAAAGAATTTGCTTATCATGCCCTAAAAGTGTGTGAATTTGCTACTGCCATTTAGGAGATGGTTAAGGACAGGTACTCAAATGGTGACCAATCGGCTAGAGCTAACAGGGGGGACGACTATTTTGGTAACTTGGAGTGGTGGGATATTTCGATGACCATGGCTTGGACAATATGGCATGACCGAAACTTAGAACCGCATGAGAATGTTCAAAGAAGTTTGTAGTTTACCGTGGCCTCCGAAGCTTTCTAATGGTGTATCAAAGGTGCCAACAAGCCGTGACTACTCAACCATGTCCTCGAGTTCATAAACACTGAAAACCATTGCGGAGGGGCTGCATTAATATCAATTTTGATGCTTCCTTCCAAGCTTCAGCACACACGGGGATTTTGGTGTTATAGCTCAGGATTGTAGTGGCCAAGTTATGGGAGCAACGGCTGGGAGGTTGCACCATGTAGCGGATGTTTTTGCTACTGAAAGCCTAGCAGCCTTGAAAGCAATTTCTTGGGCGAGAGATATGGGATTTGGAGACATTGAAATGGAAGGGGATGCTTTAACTATCATCAATAAGGTTAACTCTTCCAAGCAAGATCTTTTGCCTATTAGTCCCTATATTGCTGAATTGGTTTTTCTTCAATCTTTATTTCACTCTTGTAACTTCTCTCATGTTAGTAGAGATGGTAATGTAGTAGCTCACACCTTGGCAAGTGTTGGTTCCTCCTTACAAAAATTTGGATGGAGGAAGTGTTAGACTCTGCTTTGGAAGCACTTCAAAATGATTGTAATACGTTACCACATGAATGAAAACAATGCCTTTCCTTTTAAAAAATCTATTACTATTAATTTGTGTTAATTTGTGACGGGGGATTATATAAGATCTACTGATAATTAATACTTAATTAGATTTTCATATCCTATCCAAAAATTAATCACCCTCAATCCCCAGACAATAAGGCTATGTGATTTATTATAAGTACCTTAAAACTTTTTCCATTTTCATCATTTAGCTAAACTATAAAAAAAATAAGTAAATGAATTGAAAAAAGAATACACTTTTTAAAACATAACAAGGCTACAAATATCCAATAACTAGGGTGTCATGTTTAAACTGATAGTACACCCCTAATACCGGAAGTTTAGCAGTAGTCAAACCCTTTCCCCCTAAAAATGAAAATGAAAATGCAAACCAAATTAAAAACAACTTTCTATTTATTCTTCAAACAAACTTTTTACTATTTTGAGATTTTCACTCCATATCATGATTATTTTTTATTTTCTAAAAAATATATTAGTCTTTCACCGAGCAATATCACTATTTGATTTCTTTGACATTATAGATAAAAATGAAAAATGTTACCTAAATCTCCCTTGTTCGTTGATCTTCCCTCCAACACATTCTTTACAGTAAAAGAGGGAGAAGATGGACATGGATGAGAAGAAGTTTGGAATGAAGTTGAGAAAATGAATATCAATCAATTAATTATGTAAATAGGGATATATATATATAGCATTAAACATATACATTAACTTTGTGAATCTTGATGAAATGTTGGGATAGATAGAAAGATATATATATAAATAGAGAGATATATTATTATATCACTTTATTGATTTCACCTTTAAATGCATAGAAATTTATAAATATCTCTAGTTACAAGAATATTTCTAATTCTAGAAAGGGATGATGAGGAGGAAAGGAGATACAG
The DNA here is from genome assembly GCA_001974805.1 of Corchorus capsularis. Taxonomy (NCBI): domain Eukaryota; kingdom Viridiplantae; phylum Streptophyta; class Magnoliopsida; order Malvales; family Malvaceae; genus Corchorus; species Corchorus capsularis. Next base: position 14,613 of record AWWV01009265.1, on the reverse strand, counting down.
GGAGAGGAATCCAAATTGGAATTGGGAGGTTACAACTACTGGAGATATGTCATAGAGTTGACAGAGGCACAAATGCAAACACCTTCAAACAAGAATAATGATCTAAACCACATAAAGAAACATCACAAACTCCAAAGCATAAAAGCTGAAGGAAAAAAAAAAAGTGGACATAAGATAAAATACAAGCCATGCATATATGAATCATAAGAAGAAGATACTATAATTATATTCAATAAAGTAAAAAAACTCCCCATCTGCATGTTTCCCATTGCTTCCAAGCTCGTGCATAAATGCAGTGCCCAAAGCCATCACTTTTCCAGACCATCCAAACTCCATGGTTGCCTAATTTTCTCATTTCTTAGGGTTTCCATGCTGATGCCCATACAACAGCTTCCTCTTTCCATGTTAAGTATAATCCTGTTTCATCTTGATGTGGTTGCGCTAACGCCCATCCGGCCCTGTATCTTTTTAGCAATGCCTTGACATCATCGACAACGTCGTCGCTAAATCCAATGGGTGAGAAAACTTCCTTGAGCCTATCAGACCATTGGCTGCCTCTCTCCCTTCTCTCACACTCTCCTCCACTAGTACTGTAATCTTCGAGTTCTTCGTCACAAGCCAAAACCCTAACTATGCTCCTCGAGCACTCCCTCTCAAGCATCAACTTCTCATTGCTGGTTGGGGCAAAGCTCTCGTCGAGCATCTCGAAATACAATGTGTAAAATCTTAGGCATTCTTCGAAGCATCTGACAAAGTCATATGGGGTGCTCGAGAAATCAGCTTCTTCCTCCACAACCGTCACCACTTTGGGCCCAAGGGATTGGAACATCTGGATCACGCCTCCTCTTTCTTCCACTGCAAGTCTCCCTAAGGCTCCGATACAATTAATAGCGACGGCTTCATCCTCGACAACACCGAGTGCTTCCTTTGTTAGTTCGCCTAACCGATTTAGCCCACTTATTACGTTAAACTCGAAAGGCACGCCCATTAACCTAGCGAATTTCTCCATTCTCTGGCTTATTTCCTTCATCACTGATCTTACGATATTGGCGGTAACCACAACAGTAAGCTTCAAGTGGGGTGTGTCGTCGTTTCTTGTGGCCAAAGCTTCGAGCAAAGTAGGCCATTGGGTGCAAAGGGTATTGCTTATGTCGATGATGTGAAGTTTGGGTTCCCCATCTAAGGCCTCCAAAAGTGCACCATTTGCAGCAACATGGCCGAAAGTAGTCCATGGGCTTACCTCTTGGAACTTGAGGATTAACTTGCGGGCGGAATCGAAGGAGTGGCTCTTTTCCGCAACTGAAGTTAGGGTTTTGTAGCATCGTTGCCCTGATTCAGTGGCCTTGCAAAAGAGCGCCTTCAAGAAATAAGATGCAAGTTTCTGATCACAGTCCCCATAGGGAGACGCCAGCTCGTTTAACATCCAAAGAAGGTGGTGGATTTTGCTAGAATCCTTGTCAGAGATGGCTCTGGCGCATTCCCTTAGAAGCCTTGAGGCCCATTTGTTACCCGTGGCACAAGGCTCGCCGGCGCCGGAGTCCGATGAACGGCTCGTTGATGTGTGGCTATTTTGAGTCTGTTGTTGTTGCTGCTGCTGCTGGTGGTTGAGATGGTGGTGATTGGTGGTGTTGTGCATGTCTACGGCTGCTACTGAAGACCATTGCTCTGCTAGGGGTGGTTGGAGGGGAAGAATTGTGTGCTGGTGGTGGTGGTGGTGGTGGTGGTGGCCGCTGCTTCGCCTCTTTGAAGAGTGATGAAGAGAGTAATTGCTATGATGTCCATGAGCTGGGGAGGCCCCCTTTGACTCCTTTGGCAACTTTGCAGAACTCAATTTCATTTGAGTTCAGAAATGGCCAAGTACAAAGCTATGATTTAGAAATGCCCATAGTATATTATATTCCGAGTCATTGTCCTACTAATTTTATTATTACTAGTATAGTTTGTATTTTGCTTGAGTATCTTTTATTTATAAAATAATATTTTTTTCTTGGTATATATATAAATTAAAGTTTGGAGTTAAGCTATAATGATAAGCAAGTGTATGGTTGTTCTGTACAACCTCCCATTCCAATTTATGAACTAATTATCTATCTATATATATAGTAGTAAATTATTGGTAAATATATAATGATGTCAAATATTCTTGTGGCTTCTAGTATTTGTTTCTTATTGTTTGAATAAACAATATATGCATGGCATGATTTGGGAGAATTGCAGAGAATTAATGTTCTACAAAAAGTACATATCTATGGCTAAAATTAAAATATTGTATAATGTTTTTCTAAACAACAAAAACATTTATAAAAGCATTTATATATAGTAAGATTCAAAAACAAGAATATATGATGTTTGCAAATCCTAAGAAGAGAAATCAAAAAGAATCTATGTACTATTATTGACTTGTGTCTAGGACCGGATATATGCAACTAACAAAGTTTCTTCCACGGTTTCAAATTAAGAAGGAGAAATATATATGCATTGCCTTTAGAATAAATAGCACAGGCCATAAAAGTCTTCATTTCCATAAACAAGATCAGTACTGTCTTCAATTACAAAAGTAATAATCTGGGTTTTAATTTGATAGTCCATTATCTTATTAAGAAAATCAAGGTTCAGAGTTTAATTAGTTATAAGGGCGATCAAATTCTTTAACATGAATATATATATATATATATATATATATTATAAATTATCATATGTGGACATGTTTGGGGATGTGTACAATATTTTAAACAAGTCATCATTCAATCTCACTCATGATCATCCTATTCCCGAATAAATACACAAAGCCTAACTGATTAGGCATCCGGCGGGAACTCCGATGGCTAAATTTCCTATATACTATGCCACAAGTAATAATTAAGTATATTTGATTGAAATATTAATTATCAGCTAATTAACTAATATATTTCCTAAAAAAAAAAAAGCTAATTAACTAATACTAGAATTTCCCGACCGCGCTTTGCGAGCGGCTGTTTTTTTTACAAATTCTTTTAAGAAAATTTAGTTAAGAAATGAAATTTTGTTGTGAAATGATAACAAAACAAACAAAGAGAATAGAAAATTGAAGTATGTAAAAGACAAGAGAATAGAGAGACAATAGAATATGGAGAAGAAGAAAATATGAAAAATGGGAGAAATTGTTCTTATTCATCCTATTCCATAACAAAGTAAGTGGTATATTTATAGGCACATAAATACATCACCATAAATATAAGAGGATGAACTTAGTACATAGGTATATATGTATGAATGAACCAAGTTATTAATCTTATCCATGCTTTAATTTTAGATTCATGGACATCCACAATATACATGTATATTCATAACAAATTTATAATTTTTTGATTAATTTATTTTATATAGGAAAAGGGGATGAATGTCTTTTGATTTTTCCAAACTAAATGAATAAAAATAAAATAAAAAAAAACATTAGAAAATTAACTATTGACACTTGTCAAAAAAACCTAATGCCATGTGGCACTCAATGAAAGTTTTGCTTATAAAATTAATAGTAGGTTTAATATATATATAAGATTTCTGACTAAATTATTTGAGACTATAATTATAGACGTTTAGTTTCTTTGGTAATCAATGACTTTGCTAAATTGTCCATACTGTCATCCATAGTATCATATAATTTCAATGCATCTTGGATTAATTACATATATATGTATTCGATCAAGTTGATGTCATCATAGACGTTATTAACATTTGGGGGTTTGTATGGAATAAAACATATATTCCCATAAATATAATATGTCTCTATGGAATCCCTATTTCCAATAGGAACTGCATAATGCTAAAAGAAAGATAACAAACAACATATTTTCTTTTGCTAATACCAACAAAGAGATGATGATAAAGGGTAATAGTACTCGCTGTAGACAAGATTATTTGTCACTTTAATCTCATCTCTCAACTTTACTATAGCACAAGATTATCTAAGGTAATGTTATATATGATCTTCTTAGCATTAACCGAAGAAAAAAAAAACTTAATCAATAGTAGCATGAATTATTTTTATAGAGTGTCGAATTCTTAATTTCAATTGTCAAATTCAAATATATGACATTTCAGATTAAAAAAAAAAGAAAAAGAAAATTGACACTTAAAACATTTTATTAGACGAGAGAATATTAATAATAAGTACTAGTAAATACCACCCCGCGCTTCGTTGTATCTTAGTAGATTAATAGAAAATCTTTTATAGATCATATTTAAAGGGTATTGTTGAGTGAAAATAAATAAAAAAATAAAAATGAAAGAAATAAAGTTTTAAGTAGTAAACTGTATAGAATAGAATGTCAAAATTCTAAATTGCATAAAATAGAAATGTTTGAAAGCTTTCCTATAAAAGAAATAAAGTTGAAGTGCTAAATCGTATAAATTAGAAATACCTAAGGGACTAAATAGCATAAATTATAAATGTTTGAGGATCATTCAATAAATAACCCATTTTACTTGTGACAAGTATCGCATAGGAATTAAAGGACATTCGTCAACTTGAGCTTAAATGGGATTATCATTATAGATACGAGTAAATACCCAGCCGCGCTCCCCTGCGGCGATACCTCTCTATTATTTGCACACTTGACAATTTTTACGTTCACAAATTTAAAGACCAATAGAAAAATATTACCAAAACCAAATTAGTATTAACCGAATAAACTGGAATCTATTTTTTGTAAAATATTAACCGAACCGAAACATCCTATTCCGAACATTAGCCAAACCGAACTATTTTGGTTAACTGACCGAATTATATTTTAACTTAAATTTAATATCGATTAATGTTTTACAAAAATAGTATTCAGTTCATTCGGTTAATAAATTTTAAATGAAGATGTATAAAAAATTATAGAAAATATTAAATCTTAGATATTTCGGGTAATTATTTGGTTATTTCGGTTAACCGATGTTTCGAACCGAATTAACCAAAAACCAAAATTCTATGGATGGGTAATTCGGTTTAAGCCGAATAATGCACACCCCTATAAATCATCTCTATATAGGGTATTAATGACATTAATTAATAAAAAAAGTCGAAGAAAAGAATTTAAAGGACGAAAGTGTATAAAATAAAAAGTTAGAGGATGAAAGTGCAGTAAATGTAAATGTTCAAGGGTCTTAACGTAAAATAAATTAAGTTAAAGGGTTTATAAGAAATACTGGAAGGACCTAAAAGCATAAAATTTAAAAATTTGAGGGTTATTATATAAATAACCCATTTAGATTGCCATTGGGGGGACAAGTGTCTCCCCTCAATTAAAACACTTGTAACCCCCTTATGAAAGGGAGTTATCATTATATGTGTTTTAGATATAGATATTAGGTATAAACTCTAAAAATATTGATTGGACTAGGAACACGCAATGCAGTGTATATATAATTTGATTAACTTAATAGACAAAATGGCCTTTCGAACTTGTCAGAAAAGGACATTTTATCCTCTGAATTACCATTTTCGCCAATTTAGCCCTTGAATTTGCAATTGTGGGAGAAATTGACCTTTAATTAAACATATATAAGACCAACAACTCTATCAAGTTGCAAATTCTACTTGTAAAGACCTTGAGTGTTGGTCTCACTTTAGGACCAATTTGTTGCAAATTCATGGGTTAAATTGACGATAATGGTAGTTTAAGGGTTAAATTGTCATTTTCTTGCAAGTTCAACGGTCATTTTTGTCCATTATGCGTTAGTAATAATGACGGAGTTAACTTGGCAGGTTCAATTATAATCACTTTCCCTTCCTTAGACATCTTCAACATGTCAATCTTTTGTTATGTTCTATCATGATTCATAATCATGAGGCTTGTTGATATTTTTATTTCAATTTTCAATCCTTCTCAGATTTGTTTAAATTCTTGACTTAGTCCAAAATCACATACGATTACTAGTTGCAAGTGGCACCTCATTGTCACAACTCATTATCTAAGCAATATATTGAAATTATACTATTTTAGAGGAAAAGGGGAAAAGAAAAAAACAAGGGTGATCGGAAAGATTGAATATACACTATATGGTGATATAATCGCTTGTCTAATCTCTATGTTCACATGGAAGAGGGGAGGGAAACCAGCAATTTAGGAACAAAAAATGAAAGATAATTTTCAAAGTTTATATTAAAGTTATTAAATCTTCAAAGAAGTTCTTAACTATAGACTATACACCAAATTATAAAATATGATCTTATATGGGCCCCGGGTAAAGTGCGAATCATGGTTGTAATATTTTAATTAACACACACATATAATATACACATACATACACCTAGTTCTCAAGGTTTTATGATGAAGATTAAAAATATTTAAAAAAAGGAAATAATAGGAAGTGAATAAACCAAAATTAAAAATGGTATCAAAATGAAGCTTATTCCCTAACTAATGATTAGACAACAAGACAAAAAAGGGTTAGAGGTCCTGTTTTTTTTTTCCATCCAATCATTGGAGAGCTGTCTTTGCCCTCCTTATTTTGTTAATATTTCTATTTTATTTTGATCCAAAAATATATTAATATATTATGATGATGATTTTTATGTGGATTCCATTCATGTGGTCCTATATTTTGCAGCCTTATTTGTCTGCATTTATGTTTCTCATGATACATTGTTCTTTTTATTGATTAGATGATTTCTTTGATTTGAACATTAAGAACAACAGTAAATTAACCCCATTAATCTTCAACTTCAATATTTGAGACCATTTTCTACTATGCTGTAGCCGTAGGATTTAACAGTAGATCATCTTTTTCCCTTTTACGAATTATTTTTGATTGTTTATGGTTGGGAAATGCAATAGTTTCTGATAAATTACCCAAGTTAGTAAACTAATTATTATTATTAGGAAAATTATATCATACACTGTTGGTGTAATTTAGGCAGCAAACTATACATGCATGGTTTAAAGGTTGATATATGTGTCCTTTAAGGAATAATTTTTAATATTAAATATAAAATTAATTAAGAAATGAGATATGTGTCAATACCTTAATCTGTATCACTATTATTATTATTATTATTATTATTATTATTATTATTATTTTAACCTCACCCTTTTTATTATTTTCCTTATTTTAGTAGTAGTTTTTAATCATCTATTAAAAACCAATGTTGTTGATTTCAGCAGCTACATTTTTTTGGTACCAGCAGCTACATATTGAATCTTAGATAAATAATCCCACGGATTCGATTCCAAAGGAGTTATTATGGAACCGAGATGTAACGAAAGTTTGATCATAAATTTACAAAATTTAGCCCCATTTTGTTTTTTCAAATTTTAGGTAAAGTCCCAAATTTTATTATATTAATTTTGATTTATTCATTTTGAGTGAATAAGAGTGATTATAATTGTGTCACATATGACATACCTAATTCCATGGTAATTGCCCGTGACATGGTTCTGTAAAATCATCACTTGATCTTAAGGAATCAAACTGTGTCAAACCTCGAACAAGTTTTTTAATGTCATGAATTTCATCCAAACCTTCTAATTCATTAGTCCAACTGTAGAGCACCAACATGGACTCCTCATATATATCCATTAATGATACTATAAGAATGTTGATGGATTTTGTTAATGGGTGCTATGCTTATTCGTCACGTTTTTATTACTATTGATCAAATACTATAGTATATTGACAGAGTAGAAACTCATCAAATCGAGCTATGGAGCAACGTCATGCGTGAGGTTGTACGATTTTGATTCATTTCCATTGGCAAATGTGTCTTGATTTGCATGCATGGAAATCTCTGACTAAATATGCTTTAAGCTTCAAAAGGAAAAGGCTTCTGATTCAAAGGTCAAAACAGTGATAGCTTGGATCATGGCTTTTCTGCTTATAATTCATTTGCAGAAAAAGCTCAACGAATGATATATAAAAATAATGAAAAAGTGTTTTTCCAGAATTCAAAAGCTAGAGAGCAGCAGCAGCAAGATAGGGCCCCAAAAAAGGAAAATCCTTAAACTTTATATACCAAATTAAAAATGAAAAAAAAATTCTATTTTTTTAATTTAAAAAATTGTATTTTTCACTGTATGCATAATTCGATGTTTTTTTTTGGCCAAAAGCATAATTCGATGTTCAAAAACCAGAAAAAAAATCATTTTATTGAAAATATAAAGAAAATTCTGCTATGGCAATGGGTTGGGTTGGGGTCCTACAAAGGTAAGTTTTCCATCATCATATAAAAAATTAATAATTACAATACCTCTTTATAAAGAGAATTCATACTGCAATGGCATCCACCAAGTACCAACCATAAACAGAGCCATTTCCAGGAGACATGAAATAAAGCAAATGATTTCATTGGTTCAATTACAATTTGGGGAGGGAAAAAAAAGTCAAGCAAACTACTACACGTGTGTTCTTTTTGCTATTCACTCTTTTTTTTTTGAAACTTTTTAATCATTTTTGCTTTTAGTTCTATCAAAGGGTTACAACTTCCAAAGAGTAAAGATCATAATAATTGCTTAGAAAGGGAATTAAAATTTAAAATAAATCAAGAAACATCATCACAATTTTATTTTGATGAGTCAAGAGAGACTGGGTTGTTCTAATCTGCTATTTTCAATAGATAAGGACTGCATAAGGTCACATTCAATTCATGATAAACAACAATAGAAAACAACTGCAAGCAAATGAATCAAAGTCTATTTTATGAGTTAAGAGTCAATAATCAAAGTTGCTTTCTTTATTTGTGAAAGTCTAGAAAGGGTGAAGGTGATCTGTGATAAATTTATTGATGTTTTGATGGAAAACTCAAAAAGCCACATGACATGTTCCAAGAAAAGTAGGAAAAGAGGTACAGCTTTAAGGGCGTTGATGTTACATCCCTCCACAAACTACATACTAACACAGAATCAGGGGAATAAGGCAATATTGGCCTTATATATTTATCTTGCTTTTTTGGTGGGTTCATCAAACTAAAGATTTCAAAGAAACTAAGTATGCCGAAAGCATCGACAAATTAATTAAATAATAACAATAAAAAGAAAAAGGCGGGAATAATATGATGGTACGTGAAGTAAGAGAACAAAGTTACTACATAGCAATGAAATATGTAAATGAATTCAACTTACTGTTCACATATGAATGTATTGATCCAACTTTGAATCAGAAATCTAAGCTTTTTGTTCATTGTGGGTTTGTCAGTTATCCACTGCTTTGCAGGTATAATTTGCGAAAATTTCATAAATAAAGAGGGCACATCTGGCATGCAAGCAAGGGTATTGGCTCCTGCCACATTACAGAAAAAGAAAGAAAGCTAAAGAAACCCATAACAAAATCATACCATGAGAAAGCTTTCCTGGCAGAGCATGTTGCCATGCACAACTTGATTACTCTTTGGATAACTCCAAATTCCATAAGACAAACCTGTGAAATGTAACAACGTTTTAGATTTGGTGGACATCAAAATTTGGGGTTTATCAGAACCAAAACTTGGTAATTTAACAAATAGTGATAATTTAATAGTCAAACCACCAATAAACATCCCAACCAAATGATTTTAGCATGTCAATAGATACCTTTCAATATTGCATTTAAAGATTTCTCATATAAAGAATCACCAAATCGAATAACAGGGATTTAGGGGTCCATTACTCCATTTTATTAATTCAAGCTTCTTCTAGTTCCTGAGATAGTAATCCCCCTAGATCTCCTGCATAATCACACAGAAAATATTCAATGAGCGTAACTGTAAGTATCTAAAAAGGCCATGAATTATTCTATAATGGAGGTGAGACGAATAGAGTCAAATAAATTAAATTAGTAAAATTTCAGAGTAATCAAGGTAAATGCCAGTACCAGATAGCGGGATGTTCATGTAATTTCATGATTCAATAATTAACAAAAGTGGGAAGGAAGCATAGAGTACCCTAGCTCGTGCATGTGTTCGAGCATACTTAAAAGGCTAAAATTTTAACATCAGTTGTCATTTAGATAATTCCATGCACTAAATGTTCATGATAGAGAAATTGATTGCGATGACTCAATTCAGATATTGCTTTGAAGTATGGGGCCGAAGAACCAACTTGCTTACTACAGTCGGCACTTTTCCACCCAAGAGGCAGTTTGATGCAATCTTGTCACAACTAAATCCATGTGAAAGCTCTCGTAGTGAAGTGGCCGACAAATATACACACTTGGCTGTCATCATCATTGCCATCACCAATCCGAATTTGTCAGCATCAGCTGCAAAGTTTATCGACTGTCGGTTCTTTCTCTTCACAATCATCTTTCCCTTTCAACTTATCGGTCATATATTTTGCAACACCTAATATGATGAATTCGAAAACAAACTCAAAATGTAAATTCATCTGAGACACTATTTAATGCAGTTATTGCTGGCACTGCACTACCATTTCCCAGTAGCTCAGCTTAAGAATCATCCATTCCTCCACTGGCTAACCTCCTCGTCTTTGTTTCTCTCCCACCCCACTGAAGGAAAAAAAGGATCTTGGTTATGGTTCCCTTGAACAGGGCAAGTAACATTATTGATATCTTTTTGATAGGAAAACAATAAGGGAGGAAAAAGGGAAACAACAAAAAACTGCCCTAGTACATGTAGAGCATACAAACAAAAACAATAAGAAGCAGAAACCAAAATCCAAAAGCCAAAAAGCAACAAAACTCAAAAGCTAAAGCTCAGAGTTAATTCTTAAATTTATTAAATAAAAATCAATAAGTCTAGGAAATGCTACAAGAAACGAGAACTAGCAAAGAAGAGCATAAAAAAGAAAAGAAAGTAAAGTGCCCAAAGTTCCATCTTAATCTCATGTATGAGCAACTCTGTTCTTAAATGGCACTATCATTATTTCCATGCAGATATAACTAAAAAAATATTGTACTACCTTACCAGCATGACTCTACCAAGTATAGCTTCACCATCTTGTGCCTTTCAAACCAGGGAACTCTTTTTCAGGAAGAATCTGTATATCAATAAGAACTAGATCAATATTAGCCAACACCCACCCAAGCATTGCAATCACCAACATTCCAGCCATACCAAGGCAGACTACCAACAAAATTAAAACTCCATGGATACATTCATTTTGAATTTTCACTAGTTTCTCTCAAATACCACCTTTGCTTGATTCCATGTCATAGACAATAGCATATATGCATCATATTTTATCCTATTCAGTATTAAGACCAGAAAAGCATAAACTAAAAGAATAAAAATCCTGATACAGACCAAAGTTCAGGATGAACCCATGAGTATTTTTGAGATCTATTCAGTTCAACGTGATGAAGTGGCTCAACAAAAGTAAATTCAAACCACACATATACTCAAACTTTCAAACCACACATATGCTCAAATGCAAGTCCACCCACTAGAATAAGAACCTTTCCATATGTAACAATTGCCGTCCTCAGAATTTAATCCCAACAATTTGAAAATTTGAAACAAAAGAGACCGTTTAATCAGTGATATGTAAAATGATACCCTCTATGTAAGAATAGGAGAGTGGATAATCAGCAGTACCCCATAAACCTAGTTTAATTACTAACTCTTCAAAACTAAAAAAGAAAAATAATAATTTATTTTTCTAAATATACGGTTGCATATATAGGTCATGGAAATTAAAGCCTCCCAAAACCACAACATGACAAAAGAAATTCCACTCCTGATTTTCCCTTGTATTAGAAGGAATTCTAAAACAAGCTGCATCCCATTCACATAAATAAGCAATACTAGTAAGAGATACCCTACCAGATAGACGAGGCTATAGAGATTGACATTTTTTCTTTTCTTTTTGCAATTTCAGATCTATGGATATGTGTAGATACAATGGCTAGATAGAAAAACTAGGAAGAGATAAGTCTTAACTCTCAACAATGAACTCTGAGGCATTGCAGCCACCAAATGGTTCTGGTTTGATTTTGAAATGCTCATGCATATGACATGCTCAAAACCTGGTTAAGCTTACATATTTTAGACAAACACTGACAGCATTTTCTAGGTACAACCAGGTTTAACTTTTGGTTTTCAAAAATTTCTTTTTCTTCAATGTTTGAATGTTTCGTGCTCACTTTCAACCTTGGTCTCCAAAGACAATAGATAAGTTCATCGTTGCTTCATTTCGTATTTTGATCACAAATGTTAGTTCACTATAATTTTACTTATATTTTCAATATTATCATGATATGCCTAATAGAAATTTTATGTCAATAAACCCTTTCTTGAGTATTTTGCATCAAATTTTTATTTGTATGCAAACTTTTTAGCTCAAATATCTTTGAATCCTTATACTTTTTAAGGTTATGTTACAGCTAACATAAAATATGTAATGTAACAATGGTGTCAAAAATAGCCCGATGGACGAATCAATAACCCAGCAACCAAACGCTATCATTGAGTTTGACATCAGGTTCAGGTTTAATAACTATATTTTGAAACCAAAAAAGAGAAGATAATAACCAAAAATTGACAATGAGAAATAGACAAAAAGAACAAGGAAAAAAAACATAAGAGAACTGTTTTACTTTATATAATTTGTGATATCAAAAACCATGTGAAATGCCACAACCTCAACTTTCAATCCATTTGGCTTTGTGTTGAGGACCAAGTCAGTATATTTTACAACTAAAAATGTTTAGCCTTAAATAATAGGTCTTCAAAGGTGAAAACAGTTAAGACCATGCATCATCAAGTGATTAAAGTTGAAAAGAGGAAAAAGCATGAGTGCATGAGCTTTTGTATGTTTTAGTTAAAAATGGCAAATGAGTAATAATTAATTTTTTTCTCAATCCAAAGCTTCACAAAATGGGGTAGTAATTAGATGGAACTAAATACCTTGTGGATCATGCAAGCCAGAGCAAACATCTCCTGATTCAAAGTCAATGCTTCCATCCCTTCAAGTGACCATCATCCATGTATGGTTCTAGAAATCCAATGAACTGAAACAGCAGAAACTTAGCTGGTCAATATTCATCACTCTGGTAGTGGCCACAGAAAATGCTAAGACTACATCCTTTAGGACTTAAATATTATAGCGAAATATAATAAGTTGTTAAGTTGATGTTGCAGAAAAAGGATATTAAATATTACAGCGAAAAACTTGAGCATATGATATAGACAAAAGGATTAGTGTCATATCAACACTGCAGTCTGTACCAAAAGTCGCTAATACATATTCACGGAACAGAGGCTGATGCCATTACTAAGGAATCTCCATTTTGTTTTTAAATTTATGAAAGTAATATAAGTTAACATTATTTTATGGCATTTATGGGCAGGTTTAGGGGACTTTAGGGACTGCAAGTGGAAGTTGACATTAAAAGAGATCACAAAAAATAATAATAATAAATAAAATAAAATGAAAGGTGAATAAATCATTACCAAATATTTAAGTATTAGGTGTGGGGGGATACATCAGGTCCCATTTCATGCATATTGGCAACCAGCTCAGAGCCAAGTGGCACTAGGGAACCACAATATATGATGTAAGAAGCTTCAACCCCACTTGGCTAAAATTGCATGCTTAATCAACCCAATACATATAATGTTGGTAACATCCACAATACATTGATGATGAATTTTAATTGTTGAATACATACTGTTTAAGATGATTCAATTGACATATAAACTGGTTTGAAATTGATTGGTAATACATGATCTATATAACAAATTAGCAAAAGGTGTAAAAATTCTGAATAAGGGATGGTAGATTCGGTTACCAGCACATAAATTAAATATAATTACACCCTAGCCCATCAATACTTTACACCAACCCTCAATACCTGGTCTACTAAATAATAAACATCATTCACATAATTCATGCTCACCAATATCTTTTACTGGCAAATCAAGTAAACTACCCTTTCGCCATATATATCTAACTTCAAATCTCCTTAATATCACGGAAACAGATAAAAAATATTAATCCAACTTGAAATTTAGCATGCATAATCTACTTAAATAGGACATCAACTCTAATAATTGTTATCTCCAACAATCAGATAGTGAAATATGAGCTACATAACAACTTACAAACTGCTGTAAGAATGAAGAATGGCTAATTCTTAATTCAATATTAATGCATCCCTACCATACACACATCCATATATGCAAAAACGTGTACCATATCTATGCTTTTGATAATATATTTATACCTTAGTTCCATCCTTAGACCAACGTGCACCATAACCTTCAGCAACCCTTATCTCAAAGACAGAACCATGTGGTCAAACAATATATACATTCAACCAGCAACAGTTAGAGATCAAATGAGTAATGACACCTGCTGCAAGATTGTTTTTATTTGAATCTGCAGAGATTGAAACAGGAAGTACCGAATAGATGGTTAGTCACTAAAGGAAGGAAATAGTCAAGAGTCTATGTATGCGCATGGGTAAATACTATATACATTGACTACTTTTGCATCCTACTATCAATTTTACTTTGTTTATCATTCGAAAGGTCCACCTTGCACTAAGGAGGCAAAATTTATATGGATGCCGACAACTAAGGATGTACCTATCTTCAAGTGCCAACACAATAAATCCTTTTGCAATAAATACTATACACTCAGTAAAATAATTAGTATTAGGTTATAAAGTTTAGCAAGCTTTAGAGGACAAGCATACAAGTGAAGCACCCCCCCC
>AWWV01009262.1:0-49079 GCA_001974805.1 Corchorus capsularis | reverse complement strand
AATATGATCAGTAGTTGTTAAGTGTAGCCATAAGAAGAATAGATGAGCGTTGACATTCAGTTTTTCCTTGGTCTCCTTTCTAATTCCCCAACTTTGCACCTTATTGTTCTTCACTTTGCAACATTCAAATCAAAACTCTCCATTTTTGCTCTTGTACTGGGTTTCCATTGCTTTCTAATAGTACTGAGCTTGAGACCAAAAGCAATACAAAGGAGAGATGGCTCAAGAGTCAAACAATTTTGGTCATGAGCATCCGCTCATATTGTTGAATGAAGGAGACAATCTGCAGCAGACTAAGCAGAGCAATCAAAGTGAAGAAGAAGAAGAAGAAGAAGCTTACTGCTTTAGGTGTGGGGAGGAGGTGTTGCCGTCAGCTCCACGTTTTATGTGTGCGGAGTGTAATGGGTTTTATCTCCACAAGGTATGTGCTGAGGCTCCCTTGGAAATTAATCACCCTTATCATCCCAACCATCCTCTTCTTCTGCAAACTGATCCTTACCCTTCTGGGGGTTGGAGATGCGATTTCTGTGACAAAAGTGGTGAGAAGTTTGTTTATCATTGCTCCTGTGGATTGGACTTTCATATTAAATGTGCTTTATTTACTTACAACATTGCTCAAAGAAATCTGAAAGAGCTTGAACATGTTGCTTATGAAGATCCAACCACTAAAAATGATGAACAACTTGAAAATCTTGGTGACTGCTTTGGGTGTTGGGAACCATTAGCCAATTCTGTTTACTTTTCTCTTGATTGTGGATTTAATCTCCATAAAAAATGCGCTGAGCTCCCTCTCGAAATCAACCATATGTGCCACCGCAAACATCCTCTTCTTTTACAGTTTAATGCTAAACAATTTAATGGTCAACGGCTTTCTTGCAAGATAAGCCAAGAACTACAAAAAAGAGGATTCATTTATTGTTGTTCGCTCTGCGAGTTTGCTGTTCGCATTCAATGTGTATCGCCCTCGCCCTCACCTATCATTGAAGATAAAGGTCATCCACACCCTTTCACCCTGTTTTGGAGACGAGCCCCATTCATTTGTGATGCCTGTGGTACTGAAGGAAATGGTGTTGCCTACTTATGTAGTACATGCAATATAATAGTACATCAAAAATGCACTTCATTGCCTCGTATTATCAAAAGCAGGTTGCATGAACATCGCATTTATCACACTCATTTCATTAAAGAAGGACATTTTAAGAGCTGGGATTGCATAATTTGTCTCAAGGAAATCAATACGCAGCACGGTTGTTACTATTGTTCAGATTGCAAAATTGTTGCTCATGTGAATTGTGCTACAAAGGACACAGACTGGTATTATGTAGTTGAGGAAGAAAATGAAGATGAAAAGTCTATTAATAGTCGGGAACTGTGTCCCATCTCTGTTATTGAGAGTAATGAGGCTGGGGAAGCCACAAAAATAAATCATTTCAAGCATGATCACAACTTGATTGTAAGTAATGTGGAAAAGGTTGGTGATAAATGTTGTGACAGCTGCGTACTACCCATCATGTCGCCTCCATATTTCCGTTGTTCAGAACCAGAATGTGATTTCTTTCTTCATAAAGTCTGTGCTGAATTACCTAAGAGGAAACAAGTATGGCTTCATGAATGCCAAGAACAACTTCTCAGCCTTATTTCAGAGTACGTTTTCAGATGTGAAATTTGTAAGCACATGTCCAATGGCTTTGGCTACAAATGCGAGGAATGTGAAGAACACGTTTGCTTTAAATGTGTAAGTACTCTAACTGAACGTCCTGTAAATAATCCAGGACATCCACACCCCCTCTCTTTTTACCTTGAATATAAAGGGCAGTGCCATGGTTGTGGCGAAAATATTAGACGATGGGCATACTATTGCAAGGTTTGCAAATTTGCTTTGGGTCCTGAATGTCTTACACTACCAACAAGAGTTCAACACAAATGCGATGAGAAACATCTTCTTGCTCTCACTTACCATGATGATAATGAGTATTCAGCAACTCATTACTGTGACATATGTGAGGAAACAAGAGATCCGAGTCCTTGGTTTTACCGTTGTGCAACTTGTGATACTTCTGCCCATGTGGATTGTGTTCTTGGAGATAAACCATTTATCAGACTTGGGAGTAGCTGCAAATTAGAAGAAGAAGAGGTTCAAGATCATGAACACCCTCCCACTTTTGTGAAGAAGATATATTACTATCCTGAATGCATCAAATGTGGTGAGCGGTGTCATGATTTGGCTGTGGAATGTGGAGAGCCTGAATGCAACTACATTGCCCATTGGAGATGTATTAAACCACTCTTTTATGGTAGCAGCTTTGGTTTCTTGAGAAAACTACTAGGACTTCTTGGTGGTCCGGATTCTTGAAAGTTGAAACTACCATTTTCATTTTCACTTGTAATTTGGCTCTTCAATTTAATGTGATGTCATCTAGAACTTGTAATTTGTGTGGTTTGAATTGCTTTGCGATTGTTGAAAATGTCCCTCTAAAAGGGCAGTGGGGTTCTTTTCTACTTGTATTATGTTGAAGTTGAAGATAACAATAAGGTTGCTCTGTTTTTATCATCTTTCTTTCAATGTATGTCTTGTTGTTAGGTGCAAGTTTAATCTGAAACCAGCTGAGTTCTGTTTTAAAATTACCTCTAAATCAATCTGATAAAGCAAATTTCAATTAACAAATCATTCCCCAAATAAATTACTCTTTTTCAGTTGCAGTAACCTTGTTTATTGTTTAACCAGTTAATATTTAATTAGGTTAGGGGAATTTTTAGGCTCTTACTTCTTGTAGATTGAGTCACCGCCCAGCATTTTTTTTATTTATTTAATTTTTGAGGGAAACAAGGATAAATCAATTGTTACGTCACAGCCTCACAAGTAGTAGGTTTTTTCATAGGTAGTTAAGGCATCAATTTTTGCATTAAAATAGACTACTTATTATATCCTCTTGTCCGGTCTGAATCTGATATATATATATATATATATATATATATATATATATTAAGTAGTACAGTTCAGTAGTTACTTGTATAGATGACAACTTAAACACTTTTGACTTTACAATACTACATAGATTTATTAGAACTTGCCTACCTTTCATTTGTTTTAAGGAAAAAAAGAATCTCATATATTTTATTTTGATAACAAAATAGTAGTAGTAATAATGTACTTAATTTAGAACCCATGAAATGGAAAATTAAAAATATATAATGAGAATATATATATATATATATAGTATATAAAAACACTAAAAAAGGAAAAGTCAACTCACCATTATAGAGCATGGAAGGGTTCCAAATGAAGCAGGACACAGAATGTAATGGTGAAGGGGAAGCCCTGCAGGGGCGACCTGAGAACACACATGAAAGACGCAGTACAACTACAAGGTTTCACCTTATTAAACTAGTACCGACCACATGTGATCTCATGTCGCTCCTGTTGGGCTCCTCCACCTATAATAATTATTATAAACTCACGCACGCTTAAAATTAAAACTTGGAAGATGCAGATTTTGAACAAATGGTTCTGAATTTATATAAAAGGCAGATGTTAGCAAAGCAATACATCCTGAATCTAATCCAGCAGCAGTCAGTACATTTTGCATAAATCTGTACTACACACCAATAACAGTACAATCGTCTTTTAGGCCAACAAGTATTGTATTTGTATAACAAATTCAATCATTGTTGTTGGTTTGCGTCAGTACAAGTTTGTACTCCCTTTTCTGATTTCCTACGCCTTTGAATCTTTTATACTTTGTACTACTACTATCCAATTCTAAGCTTTTACTAACATTTCATTTCATTTGATGAAGGTTTGTATAAACACATGTCAATTAGCCTCAATCTTTGAAAAGGTAAATGCTTTTTGTCAAGGTTCAGATAAAACTAATGTCTGATTTTCCTTTTTCAATCTAATGGGTACTTTCCCTTTTAATAAAAAAATGTTTTTTTCACGATAAATAAATAAATAAATAAAGCAACCGTTCATAAAATTTCTATCTAGTACACTTGGATTGTCTGAAATTGCAAAACATACGCAACCAAAATGATGTAACTCTTTCCCGACCCTTATCTTCCAAGACATCATACTAGATTCATTATAACATAATAACATCCCTTAAGACAGATTCACATGGTCATTAATAAGTTCAAAAGTTCATGCAACCAGCATATAAATTAATTGAAAAATTGAAATGGAGAAACCCCTTTCAGTTTTCTGATTGCCCAAAATATCTTCCGGAAATTGTGGCCAAAATATTTAGCATAATCACTTCATCATCTACCTCGGACTTCCCAGCTCTCAAGCTAGCACATTTCCGCAGCAGACCACGAAGGGAAGCACAAGTATCGCCATCCAGAGGAGTATCAACCGCTGCACATAAGGCAAATAGCCACATGCAATTACTCCTTGACAGTGAGCCCATGTTCTCAATTGAGCTTATGCGTTTCCTAAGCATTGACACTCGAGCTACAGAGTCCAGCTTCCGAATGGCAGACAACGTTGGGTAGTCACCACCAGTATTGCTAACAGAAGTTTTAGCACTAGGATTCTGATGAGATGGTAAAATCACACCGCCTTCAATATTTGATGGAGATGTCTGGTCAGAGTGGGCTTCCCTGGTTGAAAGGTCGTTAAATTTTTCAACTACAACACTCTCAGGAACCTGACACAAGTTCTCTTGAACATCCAACCTTGGTAGTTTAAAAGAAACATTGGCACTGGGATCCTCCTGACATGACAAAGTCTAAGATCAAGAAAGGAAACAAAAGTTAAAAGTCAGTTACCTCAACCATGTGATTGTCAAAAAATTTCAGTTCTACAGATCTTAATGATGATTCACTTTACACACTGAGGTTTCTAGAAAACCTCATTGGTTTATTAGAATACATTTGTCCAAATGTTACTACAAAGACAAGGTCTTTGGTTCAATCAAAATTATTCAGTCAGCACCAAGTGTAACGAGAAGCTGGTGGAAGACCAAAAAAAAAAATGGAAGGACATTTAAAATGTGGATGGACATAAAACCAGCAAAGCCATTCTCATGGGAAACAGAACACAGTAAAATGGGGCCAAAAGTACATACCAGTCGTAGTTCTGAAAAATCTGCAAGAAATGCTTCCTCCCACTGTTTCAATGGCAGTAAATGTTCTGGACACTGGGCAATTTCAGGTATCTGGGGCATATAAACACTTTGCTCTTTGTTCGGTTTATTCCGGTCAGGCTTGGCAATCTTTACTTTTGGAATTTGAGCAGCTTCCCACCTACACAGGAAATGAAACAACTAGATTAGTTGGATAAAATAAACAGCATAATTCTTTTAATCCTAGAATAAACAATTTGGCAATATAAGAATCTACCACGTGTGCTTCATACAGGAACCAACTCCAATAAAAAATAAACCAAGGATTTCAAAAATTAATGCAGTAAAGTCAAATGGCTTCCCAATATGATTTAATATCTCAATAAAACATATACAAGAAAACAAGAACTTGGTACCTCAAGCTCCAGAAAATCTACTCTATAAGCAGAGAATGACAAACAACATTTCAGAATAGAACTTGTGGAAATAGCAGTATGATCAAAACCATTCGAAAGAAGGTCATAGCAAATTGGTATAAAAGGGGATAGCAGGGGAGGTTTGCATCAAATTGACAAGAAAGATGGCCCAAAACCTGCAACCTAAGGCTTGATTAGGTGGGGATGGTTTAATAACTACCAATCAGAGAATAAATGGGAAATCTAACAGCTTAGACCACAACAGATGATATTCCAGCCTAAACCGGCATTCGATAGCAGCTGCAGATCTTGAATGTGCTGGGCCAACAGAGGAAGACAGCTATTATATCACTAATTAGTAAGCATTCGAACTCTATAACTAAGTTTCATACAAAACTTATCCGTGATAATTTCGCAGCTGCCATACTTTCCTTGCATGGTGTTAACTATGAATCCACTCTAAGAATGGCATACATTACCATTAAAGAAATGATAAAATTAAGTTATAAAGAATTTAAACATTGAAAATGCTTACCTGACACGCCTAAGATATTCTAATCCATCCTCCGGAGGACCGGAATCAAAGTCAGGTTCACCTTCTACCATGAAAGCACGCCTCAGAATGCTGGTGTAATCTTCATCACTATCATCGTCTTCAATATATTCTTCTTCTTCATCAATGATGGCATCTTCAGTACATTCTTCTTCTACATCAATGACAGTATCTTCAACTCCAAAATTATCAGTACTAGTAAGATCCAAAGAATTTATATTTTCAGTCTTGTTATCCTCCATGTATTCTAGATCATTATCCACATTTTCGGAATAGTCTTCCCCTGAAAGTGATGAGAAACTTTAGAAGTCCTTGTCCAATTAAAAAAATTCAATAATCCAAAAGATAATATGCAGATAACATGAAACAGATAATCATAGAGCTATTCTCATTCAGTTGGAAGACATTAGAAAGTTGTATTTCATTAGAAATGACATCAATATGTTTGTAGTTTCTAGTTACAAAAGAATGTAACATATTATCTGTATTACTAACACATTCTCCAAGAATTTGAACCTAAAACACCCAACAGAAAGACTCCTATGTACAAGTAGCTACACAGAACTAAACAAAGATATTAATCTCCCAATTATAGACAAGGAAATCCTATTAGTTGAATTGGTGCACATAAGTCTTTTGCAGATCACTTCAGGCCATTCTTCAATGTACAAAGATATGGAGACCATTCCTTGTTCCCCTTCCAGCAACCACACCTGTGACAACAGAAAATGAACCCATCAAGTTGACACTATATGAGCTAGACTCTAGTATAAGGGAGAACAAAACTGCTCAGAATGCCCTACGAGCTTCTACATTACTTGTAAAACACCAATTTTTATATGGAAAAGAATTAAATAAAGCCTTGACGGGAAATGCTTAAAAGTAATGCAATTTTCGGGACAATTTCTAGAAATTCAGAAAATATGGCAAAAAGGGAAAAAGAACTTAGAATGTGAAAAGTGCATAGTTCAATAAAAAGATAGACAAATTTCCCTCTCCCTTTTCTTCTGGGAAAAAAAAAAAGAATCTACTTGCTTGAAGCAAAACAAACACACACCAAATACTCGAGATATGCATTTGTATTAAGATTAAATCATAACAGAAATCTTTCTTTGCAAAAAACAAGTTTAACTTGTACGTGTATAATAGTAGTCTAGATTCATAAAAATATGAAATCTCTGCTTTAGTTTGAATGCCAGCACGGGGAACTAGCAGGATAAAATAAGAGGTCCATTGAAAAAGAAAAGTGAAATGACTTTTAACAACTGCAAGGAAGAAATATTTACCAGCGTAGAAAAACATAGAATCCCCAATATTTGCAGTGCCAAAACATGACTAAAACCTGATAGGTGGGTAAGTATTAAAAGAAATAGTCAAAATTTTAATTCCAAAAAACAAAAGAAAATTAGTCATTAAAAAACTTAATCCTCTATTACAAAGAGACAATTCCAATTTGGTTCCAAGGACCACTGAGCTATACTAAGGAAAACCTATGGTAAAAGACCAATAGTGTGTCCCTTTTTATGCAGAGTTATCACAGTGCATAACAACATTCCAATCATTCCTTGCTCTAGAGTTAAAAGACAAACAGCAATGGGCTCCTTCTCCTAACTGAACCTTTGGTATAAGCTACAAAGCCTAAATTTTAGAAACTAACATCCTAGGAAAAGGTTCAAAATTAAACACAAAGAAAAAGAGAACCAAGGGGGCGCCAAACAGCTCTGAGCTCACCACTATTCATGACATGACACTATACACATTCCAAAGAGTGATGAAGCTCTATCATCACCACAATTAAATCCAATAATACATGTCTGTCATAGCAATAAACCATAATTCCAGATAACAGCACAAAACCTACCATATGATGTATTAAACTAATGTTATGGACTCTTTCTATGCTAAAACGAGGGAGAAATTACAGAAGGTAATACATTTTGATAACTAAAACCAAAGGCATAATAATTAAATAAAGAAAGCATGCATAAACATAAAGAGATTAAAGACATACTCATAATTGCAGGAGACTCTGCCTTCCTTCCAAATCTGTCAGGATTGGAGCTCAAAGCCATGTTCTTCTGATGTTTCCAGCTTCCCAAATCACCGTACTCTTTGATCACAGCAGCACCAAGACCATTATATACATCCCTCCAGAATTTCCGCTGTTCCCCAACCTTAACAAACCTTAAAGCCTCTAATTCTTTCCTCGAGTACATTATCTTACTATGAGAGTAGCCTCCTTTCCTGCCATTTTGAACTTGAAGATTTCTTGTTGACACCATATGCCCCTCAGCTTCCCCTAAAACTATTTTCTCATTCTTTCCCTTTCTTCTTGATCTTTTAGATTTCTTGCCATCAGTTTCCTTTTTCCCTTTGTTCTTCTCATCCTTTACACTACCATTTCCAGTTTTGGATACTGGAAAGGATTCGATCAACACTGTATCATCAATAACCCCAATCTTTAAAGACCCTCTGACAGCCAAATCAGGTCCTTGGACACCAGCGATGAACTTGTCCTCATCAATCTTGGTCGAGTTTGTTGCCAAACCAGAGATGTTACCAGTAGAGGTTTTGGCACCAAAAAGTTTTCCAACTTCAAGCTCACTCAAAAGTCGTTTCTTTTCAGCTTCCAGCACATTTTCACATTCCAAGGCTTTTCCTATGTTATCCCTTTTCCCCTCAAATTCCAAGCTAGTCCCTGGGTGTTCCTTCTTATCAGCTTCAGTGACAGACTCCATATCAACTTCAATTGCATTGTTGACAAGGTTATCAACATCTTGAACTCCAAAGGAACCCTCTTTGCTTTTCACACCATCTTTCTTTTCTTCCTGAAAAGACCCAGAAAGAGAGCAAGTCCCTGGATGTTCCTTCTTATCAGCTTCAATTACAGAATCCGTATCAACTTCGATGGCATTGTTGACAAGATTATCAAAATCTTGAACTCCAAAGGGACCCTCTTTGATTTTCACATCAACTTTCTTTTGTTCCTCAAAAGACCCAGAAAGAGAGGCGTTCTCGGTGGAAGAAGAAAGGCCCAGTTCTTGGTTTCCCTCAGAAAGAAGAGAAAAGCACTTGGCTTTCTTCTTGGGACTGCCAGCATCCATGGCTGTCTCTTCTTGGTGGCGGTGGGGGGTAGTGATATCAGAGGAGAGGTGAGAGTGAAGAAGAGTTTCATCCTCTTGTTCAGAGTCGCTAGTGCTTCTACGCTTCGAACCAACGTATGAATCGGTAGCATCCATGGGACCATCAGCCATTGCTGAGAGAGAAAGATCAGAAAAAAACTGTAGCAGAGCTTTCAAAGAAAAGGAGAGGCAACGAGACAGAGAAGAGAGGCCTGGGGTTTTAGGATGGCGCTTGGGTCTTTGCCTCTTTGGGAGAGAATATAAAGTGATTATAGTTAAATAAAGTGATT
Source organism: Corchorus capsularis (assembly GCA_001974805.1). NCBI lineage: Eukaryota > Viridiplantae > Streptophyta > Magnoliopsida > Malvales > Malvaceae > Corchorus > Corchorus capsularis. The sequence goes on along the minus strand of AWWV01009262.1, from coordinate 39,632 downwards.
ATTAACCGATTTTATTTTATTTTTACTTCTAAGGCAATAATAATTATAATTATTCTCTGTTTTCCTAATGGGTCCGAACTCCGAAGAACAAAGACTGCCTGCTGGCTAGGCCTGATACTATATGGGCTTATGACCCAGCTTTGATCGCTTTTAGCCTTTCAGTCTGATGAAAGAGGGGAAAACTTACCATGATTTTTTTTGGTGAAAACTTACCATGAATTTTACATAAATCAGATAAGATTTTTTAGGTCAGATAAGATTAATTAATTAGATGAAAGACATTAGTGATGAATTACTATTAGTGATAGATTCTACAGAACCGGGTTTTTGAAAGTTATTACATTGCCAGATATGTGACACAATTATAATCATTTATTCATTCTAAAATCTTACTATAGTTAATAGTTAATACATAAATTTAGACTAACCTTGAGATTTTAATTTTTTTAAAAGTAGAACTTAACCTTGTGAATCCTAATTTTTTTTAAAAAGTAGAACTTAACCTTGTGAATCCTAAGAAATAGAGCCCGTCCGTGGAATCATTTCTCAAAAGATACATCTGTCTGTGTCAATAATTAATTTATAATTCTACTATCAAATATTGGCTCTCATAGTCATAGGCCATAGCTGTTCATGTGGAACCACAAACAGATGATTTGATTTTCAAGATAATTGCAAATTGAAAGTCAGATGTGAAAGTGGATGCGTTGGCCGTTGCCATCAATGTCAACGGACATTTTTGCCTAACGATAAGTGGAAAAATATAAGACCTTCAGCATTGAGTATAGAGAGAACTAGTTAATTTTCATATCTACTTCAGCACTGGGTTAGGCCAGGCAGGGGAAAGGGAAAATGAAACATAAGCTAACCAACAATAAATCAGTCTTCAAATTGGTTTAATTTATTGTGCTGGGAGAAAATATACATACAAAGATCATTTAAGCAGAGCACAAATCGAAATTCGAAAGCAAACAATACTCGGTAACAAATTTTATCCACCACACATCCCAATCCCTTGGTCAATTTTATGACTACAACTCAATACAGATATCAGCACTCTGTGTCTAAAACCAGCAAAAACAGATCGTATCAGTGAGACGTTACACATTCCATCCCAATCCTACACATTGCTGTCATATATGAAAAATTGGAAAGAAAAATAAAAATATTTAGCCATCTGATAAAATCTGCAGTCAAACGAAGCCAAACTGTGCATAGGTTGCAGAAATTTCAATAAAACTGCTTTCGTCTGCCTTTAAGTCTCCGGGGCTGGTGCTGGAGCTTGAGACTTCAATAGCGGCTGGAGAGCCTTCACAACGATGCTCATGTTTGGACGGAACTCAGCTTCATACTGCACACACAATGCTGCCACTGCTGCCAGCTGCATCAACAGAAATATAACAAAAGTCATTAGGTGCTAGTTCTGTATACCTGTGCGCCTATAGATGTTGTCCAGAGTTCTCAAACACCCAAAACCCAACACCATCCCAAAGGGGTAGAAAATTGAACTTGCACAAATTATGAGGACATAAAATAGGAATACCTTGGCAACTCCTTTAGGAGGATATTCTCCCTTCAGTTTTGGATCTACACATTGTTTAACCTTGTCTTCACTAAGTCTTGGAGTAGCCTAATTGGGAAAAAAAAAAAAAAGTTAAAAAGTTGATCGTACAAGAGATCAAGCACTATAGAAACAAATAGAAGTGTGTGTTTGCAATGATCTCTCAGGAAGAAGAGAAAAGCAATATACTCACCCAAGTAACAAGACTCTGTTGCCCACGAGGCATTGTGTGGTCAACAGGTTTCCTCCCAGTCAGAAGCTCTAGAAGGACAACCCCAAAGCTATACACATCACTCTTTTGTGTCAACTGTCCAGTCATTGCATACCTGGAAAACATAAGCGCCACAAATAGTTAGGATCCAATATAAACTAAAGCTTTCTCAGGAAGACAACATGGTTATATTGCATAATGACCCTGAAAAAAAAAGAGTGTCTCTCCCAAATTCATGGCCTTGGTTCTAGCAAGACATACAGCCTTGGACGTTAGATTAGTCTCCATATCTATCATGAAGGGGCGTAAAAAAATCAAGAGAACCCAAATGAGGGCATCACTTGGGGTACCAAAAATAACACTACTGGGGATTCAAGGGGGACAGAATATATATGACTGTGTCTGTGTCAGACAGATTACAAACATTTGAAAATTTTCCTAGTTGTTAATATCTGAGAATAGATTACACAAACCACCACATAAAAAGGCAATTACACATAGCAATACAAATGACTGGTTGGTGCAGGAAAAAGATAATAATGTAAAGGAGATAAGAAAGCATACTCTGGTGCATGATAGCCAAAAGTCCCCAAAACTCGAGTTGAATGAAGGCGAGCAGCCATGTCAGGAGCCTGGTTTGAGAGGTTAAAATCTGCAATCTTGGCTTTGAATTCGTCAAACAGTAGCACATTGCTAGACCTGATATCTCTGTGTATAACAGAAGGTTGAACCTTCTCATGCAAGTACTCCAAGCCCCTTGCAGCGTCAACCGCAATTCTCACCCTCTGCATCCAGTCAAGCACTGGACCTGGCTGTGCTCCTTGAACTCCCTTCCTTCCTATAATTCCATAAAGAAAAAACATATCAAACAATGCTCAGAAAAAAGTTTAACAAGATAAATTTATATCACAAACTAGTATTTAACATGATTGGTTCACAAACCATGCAATATGTCATGTAATGATCCCATTGTTGCAAACTCATATGCAAGCACACGGAGATTTCCTTCAACGCAGTAACCTTGCAACTCGACTAGATTATCATGCTTCAATCTTGAAACCATTGAAACCTAGCAAAAAAATTAAAAAATTAAATTGCTTAGAAAACAACAGGAAACACGACATAACAACAACCTCAAATTGCAATAGAGAGAGAGAGCGAGAAGTAAGAGATTCTTCTGTCAAATTGCTTCCACACCTGGGTCAAAAACTCCACATTCGACTCGGGCTCAGGGGAAGCATCAAGCTTTTTCACAGCCACAGCTTTTCCATTGTTCAGGTTTGCATAATAAACTCTTCCATAGGAACCCTCACCAATCAAAGCCTTTGATCCAAAATTGTCGGTCTTTTCTTTCAATTCTTCCAATGATAATGCAGGCACTTCAATAGGCGGTGCTGATTTTTGCACTTCAGGTTTGGCAGGAGGTGCCACCTTTGAGTTTCTTTGATACCCTGGAAACACATAGGGTGAATATGAAAAATGATATCAAGTAACAAGCACGCAAACAGCAAATTGGTAGCCAATGGTCTTAAACTTTATGAGGACCTTTCTTCTATTGTGAAACACTAAAAATCATATCAAAGTAACATACCATCATTATGATTCTTGGGGCTCTTCAAGTTCTCATTTTCATGTGGTTGGTAATTCTCCTCTACCTGACAAGAACAGCAAAGCCACCGACGCATCCTTGTTCTTTTCTTCAAATACAAATCGTCAGTATTTTCTATTCGAACAAAGTATCCAGGCGGAGGTGCATGTGACTGCATAATTCAAGAAGACATCCATTCATAATCCAATAAATGCATAGTAAAATTAATGTAAACTATGACAGGTGAAAATATTCTCTATGCAGAAAAAGGTTGCAAACCATCTTCCTAATGCAAGGCTGAAACTTGACAAAAGGGATATGAACATCTAAGATAATACAACGGTTCATCCAGAACCGCAATAGGTCCAAATTCCAATAGCAGTACACAACATTAAACCGTAAAAATTAGAAAAGTGCAAAACACGATAATAAAAAACTGTGGTATCACCTTGTATTCTGGAAATTTACTCGAAAAGAAAAAAGGGGGAGAAATGTTGAAAGTTGGAGACTAATTGTGGATTGCAAAATTCATCCCCCCAAAGCAATGGGTGATCAAAATTAAATGCAATGTGATACAATTTACGATAGAAAGTATCTAAAAGCAAAATCGAATTAATCTTAAGTGATTAAACTGTGATGAGGTGACCTTCCAATAAATTATACATCTTTAACATTCAAAAACATATATTAATATAAAAGATAAAAGAGACCCATTAAGCCTTACCGCCATGTTATGCCGACGATAGTGGCCTTCCATTAAACTTAATTCGAGAAATCAAAACTCAAAACGCAAATGACTCAAAAATCAAACGACAACCCAGTATAATTAAGCCTCAATTTTAAAGTGGGTCGATGCAAATTCACGGAAAATTCGAAGGAACCACAAAGACAAAGCGAAACCCTCAAATTTGTTTTCAAAATGAATGAAACATAAGGGGAAGGGGGGTAATAATAATAGTACGAAAAACAGAACAGACAGATAAGCAAAAGGAAGAACAGCCTTTAAGCTTTAGATCGAAACCGGAAATGAAGGATTAAAATGGAAAAAAGAAACATAAAATAAGAATCATACCTGGTTTTCTCTGTATTTTTTCCTCTCTCTTTTTGATTGTTGAAAAATCTTCTCTCTTTCCCTTTCTTTCTAGGGTTTGTTTGTTAATTAGTTTTTTTGGGATTGGGTGTGTGCTGGAGAGAGAGAGAGACAGAGAGACAGAGAGAAGAGAGAGAAACAAAGACAGAGAGAGGAAGAAATTGGAAGACTTTGATCTTTTTGAAGGTTGTTTTTGTTTTTCCTTTTGTTTTGGTTTTTATTTTTGGTTTCGAAGAGAGAGAGAAAGAAAAGGCAAATTGACAGAGAGGCAACGCGCGGAAAGATAAAAATAAGTTGCGAATATTTAGAAGAGAGAATTCCCTATTCTTCTCCTCTCTCTTTTAAATTTAGTATTACTATCTTTATTCTTTTCCCTTTTTTCTTTGTCATTCTTTTTGAATTTTTCCTTTTTTTATTCTTTAAGAATTTTTGAAATTTTCTTTCATTTTCTCTCTCAATTGGAATTTGTTTTTACATTTTTAAAATAATTTTAGATTCTGGCCAAAAAAAAATTAGATTAGATAACTATTTCCATATTTTGTTGGCCTTCCTTTTTCTAAGTTTTACTACTAGGTTTGTTCCTCTATTCGAATTAGAATTTAGAATATGGAATATTGGAGTTTGTCTTGCTTTACTTTTGAAGTTTCTTGATCATCATTAGTATTTTGGGTATTTTTGGCCAAAAAAAAATTAGTATTTTGGGTATGATCTTTGGTATTTACTATTCAGTAGTAATAGTAATATTGTTTCTATTAATCCAGATTTGAGTCACATAGAACTCCAAGTGAGAGAAAACTCTTCATAACACATAATTTTTTCCATTCACAAGTCTCTAATTTAAGACTTTACTTATGAGATGTTGAATTTATTCATATTTATGAGTATATTAATTTATTAGTTAATTAATAATATTATACATTATACAATATACTACAATATAACCTCCATAAATTAATATACTCGATAAATTAATAATCTCTTTTAAATAATATTTTATTCCAGACCCAACTTGGACTAGTTATAAAAATTAGTAATTTCGATAAAATAATAAGATAATAATTTTTATAAAAAAAATCCTTATATTATATATATATATAGTCCCATCAATATTATAAATTAATAATTCTCTAAAATTTATATATATATAATTAAGACAATATAATAAAATAGGAATCTATTGCTGTTTGTTTTTTCATGAATTATAAATCTAATTGGATTATACGTTGTTTTGTTTATACATATAATATTTCCTTTCATCATTATATGTCGAATATGTATCTAGTTCGAGTACAATGAACATAAACATAAATGACTAATATTAAATTTCATTTAATTAGTCAATATAGTTTGAATACTAAAAACAATGAATGCATATATATATGTATATTAGTTATATTTATATAATCGAATTTATATTATGGAATCAAGAAAATACTCATTAAATTAATATTTTAGTATTAATTAATTAATAATCCTCTAAATTAATAATTTTTCATAGTTCCAATAATATTAATTTATAGAGATTTTATTACCATCTAATTTTAATTGTTTCATTGCTTTCTTTGGTTTCAAATTTCAATGCGTTTGTCCATGTCTAGAGACTAGAAGGATATTTCCATTGGATTTCCTTTTAAGACTAATTTAATATTTAATATGTTAATATATGGAAGCAACATTCTATTTGTTGGAAGAGGACAATTTCTTAGCTTTGGAGGAAGGAAGAAGAAAAGAATGCATGGGCGGCGGTGGCCGGTGGAGGAGAGAATTGGCCAAAAAGCCAACTGTTCTTTTCCTGTTTTTTGTGTTTATGTGCTTTATATTTGGTGGTTCTATTCTTCTTTTTCCTTTTTTTTTTATTAAAACAGGTGATTCTATTTTTTTTGGGTGAAAATTCTATTATATTTCAAAGTTTATTTTGTACTATATGTTTTAAGAATTTGGGATACATTTGAGAATTTGACTTATTATTCCTAGGATATTACCTTGTTTAATTAATGATATTCGAATTCTTTAGGTTGTATTGTACCAAATATAAAAAATGGGATGCGGTTTTGAATTTTGTATACTGAAATTTTTTTTAGCTCAAATTAAATATAATTATAAATAAAAAGAAATTTTTCTATGGCTTAGTTTGGTATTGCTAATGTTTTTCTTTGCCTTAGTTTGATATTGCGGTCGCAGTTCAGAGAAGCTCATGTTTTTCTTTGACTTAGTTTGGTATTAGTTCGATTTGGAAGAAATGCTATTAGAAATTACTTCTTAAAAGTTTGGTTAGACCGGTGGTTGAACCGAATACGGACCCGTTTGAACCGGTTTTAGGTGAGTGAAAATTGTTGCAAAAAATTTTTGAGGATGGTGGGTTTCGAACACATAACTAAAAAAATGTCTTTTTAAAAAAAAACCGAAGTATAAAACAATATTATGCTAAGCTAAAGCCACGAGGGAAAGAGACCCTCTCGCATCCGCATCTAAAGCTCCAAGAACAGCTTCAGGCGAGACTCTGAATACTTCGAACTCATCATCAAGATCACACCCTAATTTTGACATGACATCTGCAAAAAAATTCCTCTCCCGCAGCATGTGTTGGCAAATGCAAGACCAATCACGAACCACTAGATTCCTAACATCAGAAATTAGAGCTCCAAAGGATCCATCTCACAAATCATCTTTCTATAACACTCATCCCAGGCCAATAAAAGTCCCAGATGTAAAGCATGTAGCTCAGCAGACAAATTTGAGATCACCCCCAAGTGAGCAGCAAACCTACAAGCCACTTGCCAATTGCATCTTTCACCACCCCACCTACACCAGCTATCCCCGGATTGCCCCGTGAAGCACCATATGTATTCAATTTAACTACCTGATACGGTGGAGGAAAACCAATGGATCATTTTCTCATTCTGAACTCCATTCACATGTTTAGACCAAGCCTCCAATATTTCCCGAGAAGTGCCAATAATATTCCTAACCAAATCTGACTCCGAAGCACATTTCATCAGGTTGGAAAACAATATTGCACCTCTTAGTCCAAATACGCCAAGTAGTTGTGGCAAAAATAACAACATGCCGCCTATCATGCTTCCTCCCATCTAAATTTCTAACTAACCAATCAGACAAGCTCATGTTAAAGAACTCATTTCATAAACTGCAAGGAATAAATTGCTTCCATACACCCATAGCCGAGTCACAATCACGAAGTACATGTAGAACATCCTCAACCGATGAATCACAAACAATACATCTTGCATCAATACCCACTCCCCAAGAAGCCCTCAAGGCATTTGTCACCAACTTACCACACCAAGCAAGCCATAAAAAGAAAATCCATCATGCCGGCAATGGTAATTTCCACAACCATTTAATATCAGGCTGCTCATAAGCACCAATATCCTTTAACAAAATATCATATGCTGACCCTGTAATAAATTTTCCATTAAAACAAGTTCCCCAAATATACGAATTAACCATGGTAGATACTTAGGGAAGAGGGTATCCCATAATTTTCATAACAGAATCCAGAGGCAGTTGTGCAAATAACATTTCTAGATTCCAAATACCATGCAAAATGAAATCACTTACACGGACATTAGCATCAACATAATCAGAAACTACCTCCATACAGTCAACCAAGGGTTTATCCAACCACGTATCGTACCAAAAGCTTGTGGAGGCACCATCTCCAATACGTTTAACAAGACCCCGTGACAAATCTTTCAAAGCAAAAACCATACCCTTCTAAGAAGAAGACCATGTGCTCGTTAATGGTAAGTGGGAATTTTTTGCCAAATCAATAGCATCACTATCCACCCCATATTTAGCTTTAAGAACATGCACCCATGTGCTCGTTAATGGTAAGCAGTTTTCTGTTATAAGACACTATTATGGAACTCCATACAACGAAGGTCAAGGCCACCCATTCTCTTAGGTACACAAACATCCTCCCAACTCACTAAATGCAGTGCCCTTTTAGTCTCTGAACCACCCCACAAAAATCTCATATTCAGACTATCCAACTGATTACATTCATTTTTTGGTAATCTCGAAGTGAGCATAGTATACGTAGGAATAGCCGAGGTAACTGAAGCAACTAACATGGCTCTACCTGCAAGATTCAAGCACTTAGTCTTTCATCCACTCTAAGTTCCATACTGACCTTATTAATCAGTTCTCTATACGTGCTCTTAACCACTCGACTATGAATCAACGGCACACCGAGACACTTCCCAAAGTCCTTCGTCAAGTTAATACCTAAGCATTGAGAGACAAGCTTGGTATTACTAACCAGCACATGGGGCGAAACAAACATACTGAATTTCTCAAGGCTAACTTTTTTTTTGAAAGGTAAAATTTATTGATAATCAAAGAGTGATTAAAAATCACTACAAAACGAACAAGACCAAGTAAGAAGAACACAACCTGCAAGGCAGAAAAAACTAAGAAACAACAAAACAAAGAATAACAGAAACCAAATCATCACCCAAGCTAATCTAAAACCACGACACAAGTCTCACACGTCCATACCCAATCTGCATAGAAAACAAACGCAAACTTGAAAAATCAACTCTTCACTTGAATCCACGATAAGGAATAAGAGTGAGCAACGGTCGGTTTCGGTCGGTTATCGGTTTTTAATGTTCGGTTATATCGGTTAAAAGTTTTTGAATTGTAACAACCGACAACCGACCGAACTAAGGGATAACCGAAGCAACCGACTGAAATCGGTTGTCGGTCGGTTGTCGGTTGTGTAACAATTGATTTTAGTCAACTGAAATTCTGTCAAAAAAATGATCAATCCTGCATAGAATTCTGCATACAATTCAGACCTGCTAATGCATAATATATAGAGTAATATAAAGTATAAGCACATAATCATTAACATATTTAAGTAGCAAGCTGGCAAATATAAACATATTCATTAAATACCAAAGCTTGCTAATGCTAAGGAACCTAAAGTTTAGGTCATAAACTAAGCTTGCTATCTAATTCTAATCTAAAGCTCTCACTGATCAAAACATAGGGGAGCTGTCTTTAAGACTTAAGAGTCTAACAGACTAACACTATCTCTCTACTCTCTATGTTGTATTCTGTAAGCTCTTCCTCCTTCAATCTTCAGACTTCAATCAAGTATGAACAAAATGAATATTCTGCTGCCACTGCCACTATACAAGCAGCAACCATCAGCTGTCTAGCCATGTACAAAAAAGAATTACGAGTACCACTGTACCATCAAACATTTACAAAACAAAAGCAACTTGTTATGTGCAATTCACGTAGTCTTCAAAAAAAAAAAGGCCATCAAGCCTTCAAGCATCAATTATAGGGTCTATTGAGACCCTCTTCAAATCTGTAAACAATAAGCACACACATATATATAGTTAATCATTGCAGAATGCAGATTACGATTAAAAGAAATAAGTGCTCAAAAACTTTAAAAGAAAACTTGACCTTCAGTGAGTTTATCAAACTCTTGTATCTCATCAATTTCAGCAGTGGGTTTGTATTCCAAAGACCCTCGGAGCCAATCTTGTGCACAAATCAGACCTTGAGCAATCTTGGGATTCATTGAGCTTCTATAAACATCAAGGACGCGACCACCAGTCCTAAAAGCTTGTTCAGAGGCCACCGAGGACACTTGAACAGGTAGGATATCTCTCGCAATAACAGAGATGATAGGAAACCTAGGGGAATTGATTTTCCACCATTGTAGCACATCAAACTCAACCCCTTTTTTATCTTTCTCGGGCTTCTCTTGCAAAAAGATATCCAATTCAGTTTTGTTATCATCACTTCCAGATTCGGTTTGGAACTGTCTAAACCTAGCCATAGCACTGTCATCATCATCTCCTATAAGAACATCAGCAGAATCATGGCTGATAGTGGCTTGGGAACTGGCTGACCCTTTCTCCGAAGGTTGAAGCAAATTCTTGTACTCATCAAAAATATCAAATAAAGCATATTTCACTTTAGTCAACAACAAATAAGCCTCATCCTTACCATACATGTTGTTTATGCAGAATTCAACAAAGGTAAGCTTTTTCCTAGGGTCAAAAACAGCAGCCACATAAATCACCAAATTCATTTTATCTAACTGGCCCCAATATTTGTCATATTTGGCCTTCATCCTAGATGCCATTGGACTCAATTCTTTACATACATTCTTTTCCAGATCTTTCAAAGCAGTATAGACAAGAAAAATTTCATTAATTAAATTGCTACATGTAACATATGAAGACCCGGAAACTTTAACTGTCAAGTTATAGAACTTTTTAAGAAAGATACATAAATTCCTAGCAACCTCCTAATCAAATGCAGTAGGAACCCCCCCAGAGTCTTTAAGTTCTTCGCTAAATTGACTATCTGCATCCTCAAAAGCATCAAATGCTTTCTCATACAACAAAGCTTGCTCAAGCATCTTATAGGTGATGTTCCACCTAGTGCACACATCAAGACAGAGTCCACTAGTGGTCTTAAGTTTCTCATTGATGGCACATTCTTTGAACTTCAACAACCTACCATTTGATGCCCTTACATACTTAACAGCCCATCTTATCTTCTTTACTGCTCCATCAAAATCCTTCAACCCATCACCAACAATGAGGTTCAAAATATGAGCAACACACCTCATATGAACAAACTTGCCTCCTAACAATAGTAAGTTGTCCTTGGCAAATTTTTTCCTCAAATAACCCACTACAGTATCATTATTACCGGCATTGTCCACTGTAATTGTCATAATCCTATCTATATCCCAATCTTTCAAACACTGAGCAAGTCTTTTTCCAATAAAATCACCCTTATGACTACCAATTGGATAAAATGAAAGTATTTTTTTTATGTAATTTCCAATCATCATCAATGTAGTGAGCAGTCACACACATAAAAGAAATCTTTTGAATTGAGGTCCGAGTGTCAGTGGTAAGGGAGACTTTACAATTAAAACCCTCCATTTGCTTCTTAAGCTTGGTCTTGCTATCATCAAAAATATCAAAACAGTCCCTAGCTATGGTCCACCTAGATGGCACCGTAAACCTAGGATAGCAAACTTGCATCAAATGTCGAAACCCTTTTGCTTCTACAAATCGAAAAGGCAACTCATCTACAATGATCATCAACCCAATAGCCTTCCTAATTGCATCATAATCATACTTCCAAGATTCCACACCCACATCTCCATCAACATTAAAAACTAAGGTAGTTTGGGTTGGGTCTTGCTCAGTCTTAATTCGGATAGTAGCATTAGGATTTTTAGGACATGCCTTGACATGGTTTAAAACAGTAGTGGTACCATTTTTCTTAGAATCAGCACAATAAACATTACCACAATAATTACATCTAGCCATAGTTGAGCCATCATCAGGATTCTTAAATTTTGTTGCATGTTCCCATGCCTTAGACCTAGTTCTTTGTTTTTTCCTACTTTGAGTGGGAAGAGGAGGCTTACCTCTACCTCGACGACTACCAGTGGCAGTACTGCCATGCTCCTCCCCTCCAGGGTTGTTCCCATCACCATCGACAGCCGAATGTTGAATGGAAGGATTAAGATCCTCGGCTATTAGAGCATTATCAAGCTCTGACATCCTGAAACAAAAAAAAAGTCAGATTGAGATCCCTAAACAACTATAACACTGAGATTGAGATATTAGAGGCATGAAATGCATGCAAGTGTCAAGATTTACCATGACATGCAAGTTTCAACAAACAAAGAACATGATTTATATATATATATATATATATATATATATTCTGATAGTATTTGTTTCCCATGAACAATTGCATATCAATTTTAAGAAATAGATTAAAAGAGAAAGTAGGAAAAGTAAGAGCAATAAGGCAAATGGTTGTTAATTGAATAAGCAGTCAAATTGGTCCAAATCATATGAGGCTCTAATTGAACAATCATTGCCATTTCTGTGAGAAATTTAAACCACTTAAAAAGTAAACAGAACAGATAAATGAATCATCATGATTCATGAAGATTTGAGTACCATTTATTCCTTTGTTTCTATATCATTTTGAAAAGGAAGAAAAGAGAAAGAACATAACAAAGAAACTATCTATGTTCAAGCCTCAAGGTAGACAGAACAGTCAACAGAACACAATTGGCACTTGGCAGAGGTATTAGAATAAACAACTTACAAGCAACCATTTTTCAACAAACAACTGAATTCAATTCATAACACGATGATGTATCAGAATAATTAAACCCAAACATGATATATCAAATAATTAAACATGATGTTCAAAGTCAGAAACAAAAATTTACATAATACCTTTGAAAGTCACTCTCTGTGAATTAAGTTTCGACACAAAGTCAGAAACCCAATTTGCAGAAATGAAAATTCCAAGTATGGCAGAATCTTCTCTCTAGTTCGTAGGTTCAAACAATGAACAATCTAAGACAAGGCAAGAAAGATTAAGTCAGAAATCAAATGAATTAATGAAATATACATCAAATCAGAAAGAACATTTTTAAAATGCTTAAACAAGGCTTCAATTTTTATTTTTACCTTTGCTTTCTTTTTGAAACTGAAAAATCCCAAATCTGGATTCAAATCCCCAATCGATTTCAAATATATATGGAGATTGAAATCCACACACAGGTAAACGGTAGAGACTAGAGAGTAGAGACCAAGGGAGGAAACTTTAAAAGAAAAATCAAAATGGGTTTTTAAAAGAAAAACCCTTTCTGTTTCTGCAAATCAAAGAGAGATGAATATGAAAAGGATTTTGTGTCAATTGATGGTTAAGCAACCCTGAAGGGGAAGAAAAACAAGTTTCAATGGGTTTGAACCCTAAAATTTGATCGGAAAACTAAAGAATAAAGAAGGAAGGGGAGCGTCGCCGTCGAGACTCGAGAGAAAATGAAAGGAAAAGAGGAAAACTGGAAAAAGGGGATTTTGACCTAAAATCCCTAAAAAAATTTTAAGTATATATATTTTCAGCCTATAATATTATTATATATAATATATAAAATAATAAAATATTATATATATTACTCGGTCGGTTTCGGTTCGGTTTTATCAAAAATTCCAAAACCGAAAACCGACCGAATTAATCAACTACCGATATGAATGCACCGAATAACCGATTCGAAATGACCGAAAAAATTCGGTTACGGTCGGTTATTTCGGTTGAAACCGAACTTTGCTCTCCCCTAATAAGGAAGAATGACATTCCTGGAAAGATGCTCGACTGGCAGCATACAACTCCATAAAAGAACCCATCTCTCAAAAATAGGAAAAAACTCATCAATGATAATGATTAAAGAATCAGAAACATTAACTCTCTTCCTCCAAAGCCTTAAATTTTTCTAAGAGCACACTATCATGACAATCAAAAGAGATGCCCAGCTTTTTCCCAATATCCACTATTGCTTGAGTTTCCTCCATCAAGATACGATTTCTATTTCGCACGCCATCATCTGAAAAAGAGAATAATTGATTGCTTCCCCTATTTGCTGCTTTGATTTATGTGACTTAACTCTTTGTAACTTAAGCTTCTTACTCAACTTCTTACTACGTTTCTTATTTTTCTCCAGCAGGTTACTAAACCAATCCTCCTCAATATCCCTCAAAACTCTAATCTTCCTTTCACTAGCCTTTATTGTATGACTATCTGAATCAAAAGGACTTGCATGATGACCCGAATTAGAAACATGATTTTCTTCCAAAGAAACAGGCACAAAATCCTCGCTATTAATCCCACCATAAATTGCCATATTCTCATTAGCAAGATCACTCCGATTTGTTCAACATATCCACCACCAAATCAGTTTCCAAAGATTTTGCATCATAACTTACTATAACTCCATTAGGAAGATCACTAATATTTCAATTCAAAATATCCTCTACCATAATAGTTTCCAAAGATTTTGCACCATAACCATCCATATCTCCATAAGGAAGATCACATTTTTTTGAATTCAAACTATCCTCCACCTTATCAGTTTCCACAGAATTTACGCCTAAAATCCTCCTGATATTTCAAAATTTGTCTCCGGCCAAGACCTCTGCTACAACGGCTCCATCACAGCCTTGCTCTCCACTGTAACCTGGATTCTAAATTTGATACCAGACGAATAACCCACTGCCAATTTGGGGAGACTTGTCAAACTAGGAGCTAGAATCTGCATCCTTGCAGTCCTGAGGGAGTTTTTATTCCTAGTAAAATCATCCAATTGCAAGAATTTACCCCACTTATCACCAAGAAACGAAAAAAAAAAAAATTAACATGCCATAGTTCAAGTGGCACATCATCTAGTTGAACCCAGACTAGTAACTGTCTTTGAAAACCGGTGGAATCCTAATGGAAAACATCAACAACTGAATTGAAGCACTTGTCTTTCACCATCTTCATGCAATCATCGATTAAATCTTCTTCTTCCACACTAATCAAAAGCATAACATTGCTAAGCTCTCAAATCACCACTATAAAGTCACCAGCCTTAATAAAAGAAATCACTTCTTCAACTTCATTAACTGATCTAAAAAGGACAACAAAACTTCTTTCCAACCAACTCCGGTGATCTTCTGGAATAAAAACCTCCACCTTCATCTCCTCGCTAGACTCATGACCCTTTTCTTCTAACTCTAGATAAGCTTCCTCCTTATCTTCAATCACAATGGGATCTACTAAACTATAAACACCCTTACTGCCGGCATCTTTAAAGAATTGAACCTCTGAAGCCACAAATGAATCTTATCTCCGTTCTTGATTGTTTACAAACAATTTGTCATTAAAAATAGAACGTGAACCTGATATGAGATGTTTACTTTCTGGTCTACTTATCTCAAAACGGGATTGAAATTCGTCTCTGACAAACCTCGGAGGAGGATTAACAACCTCCTTAACTGAGTTCACCACATCTCTATAGCTTCTTCCATCAAGTTTGGACTCAACGCACACCATCTCGTCATGCTCCTTGCTTCTTCCAGCCCAATTTTGTCTTCTTGCATCTCTAGCTTTATAGGTTCTGATTCTGCTCCCTTCCAGATTTCTCTGGTTCACTTTAACAAGTCCCAAATAAGAATATTTTTCGTTCCAAAATCTAACAAAAGCGTATGTAGTAGGCCCCTTTTGTCGATTTCGTCGTTGAATGAAAACATCTGCTACTCTAACGTAATCCGAAAAAGCATCCCACAAAGTATGTTTCGATACTCTAATACACAGGTTGGTAATGAAACAGAAAATAATTTTGATCGCCAATCCACTTAAGCACTCGCCTAACCCTTATCGCCAAAGCTTCCTTTCACCAACATGTCGACATGAGAAAACTTAGCTCCAGATTTGAGAACAGAATTCGATCAAATAGGAGACGATGAGAGAGTGGAATTTTTGGACAACGTCAAAGCTCAAAGGTTTGAGAGTCTAAAAGCGCCTTAGGAAAAAGCGACGTAAGAAGGAGGCCTAAGTTGAGAGTTATATAAAGGACTCCTAAACAACTAGTAACAACACTTTTTATTCTTTTCCTCAATTTTTTTAATGTAATTGTTTCGATCTGTTCCTGATTCTCTCATGGCTAATTTTTTTTTTTCAGATGAAATGCAGAATTTGTCCTTTACTGCTTTAATGACATTGGCTTGGGCCAAGTTAGCTCTCCCAAATGAAAATATTTCATCTGCAAAGAATAAGTGGGAGATACTTGGACCACCCCTCCCCATAGTAATCGGTTTCCACTCACCTGTAGAGACTGTTTCAGACATCAAATGCCCTAACTGTTACATGCATAAAACAAAGAGATAGGGAGAAAATGGATCACCTTGACAGAGACCACATCCTGTTTTAAAAAATTCAGTTTGCTCACCATTCCATAAAGTTGCCATTGAAGAACTCTCCACATAAAACATAATGAGCTTAACCCAAGAGTCGGGAAAGCCATAAACTTGTAAGAAATCCCAATGCACCCGACCATAAGCTTTCTCCAAATCAATTTTGATTGCCATCAAGCCATTTTTACTTCGAGTCTTCTTGATAGAACGAATCATTCCTGAGCAATAAGAACATTATCCGTAACTTGTCACTTTGGAATAAAAATAGACTGAAAAGGGGCCACAAGTTTATCACGGAGAGGGCGTAAACAATTCACCAGCACCTTTGTAATCAATTTATAAGCTACCGTACATAGACTAATCGGCCGAAATTGCTTAGTATATTCAGGATTTGCAACTTTAGGAATAAGAACCAAAATAGTTTTACCTAGCTGCTTATTAAAAGTACCAGTTACAAAAGCTTGTTGAACAAGTTCAATCAAAGAGCTACAAACAATATCCCAACATTCTTGATAAAAACCCGCCTAAAAACCATCAACCCAAGGTGTTTTCCATGGTTTCATTTGATAAAGAGCTATACGAACCTTATGAGGAGCTATCGCTCTACCAATTAAATGTCTATCATCATCCATCAAATTTAGGAACCAAACCGCTACCGACAGATTCCTTATGTAATTATCAATACTATACAAATTCTTGAAAAAATCAATACAAGACTCTAAGCAAAGAAGGATCCAAAACCCAATCACCATTATTATCACGAAACATCGTTACTCTATTTCTCCTTCTTTGACAAATCGTCGAGAGATGAAAGAAATGAGTATTCCTTTCCCCATGTTGTATCTATTGAACCCGAGACCTCTGAGCCCAAAAATTTCTTCCTGCTTTAGGAGCTGATTAAACTCTCTAACCAATTCATCTTCTAATAATTCCAATTGATGAGAGCGAGAAATAGCTAAGGATCCTGCACCCCACCAATCCTAGCTCGAAGCTTCTTTTTTCTTTCAAACAAATTCCCAAAAGACTCATTGTTCCAATCTTTCAACAATTCCGCCATATTTTCCAATTTTTGATCAATTTCCCCATGCAATTGATTCCATGAATTACAAATTAAATCATAAAATCCCTCTGCTGTTAACCATATTGCTTGGAATCGAAAGAGCCGATTACAGCTATTCAACAGAATACTAGGCTCACAAAGCAATAAAACTGGCTAGTGGTCTAAATGAACACAGGGTAAGTGACAGACCTCCGTTTCAGGAAAAAGCAGCCGCCAATCAGCATTTGAAAGAACATGATATAACCTTTCCTGCACCTTATTAACTCCTTGACGCTTATTAAACCAAGTAAAAGAAGGACCCTTGAAGCCAAGGTCAAGCAACCCACAGGAAGAAAGCATATTATTAAAGGCATTACATCGCCCCAAGGAAGGTAAATTACCACCCAACTTCTCACTGTTATTCAAAACATCATTCAAATCACCCACCACCAACCATGGAAGCTGAACACTACTAGGAAAATCCTCCAAAGACTTCCACAAGTTACGACATATTTCAAGTACAGGGCTCACATATATTGCTGAAAGTAAGGAATCCGAGGCATTAACTCTTCTAACAATAGCATATACCACTTGAGGCGAAGAAGAAATAACTTCTAAACCACACATCTATTATCCCAACAAATCCAAATTCCACCTGAATATCCAAATGGGTCAGCAATATGAAAATTAGAAATCATAAGCCTTCGGGCAACTCTTCTAGCTCTATTACCCGCAATTCTAGGCTCAACAAGAACAAAACATGTCGGTTAATGAACACATAACAAATCCTTAGCATGACGCAAAAAGGAATTTCCACCCACCTCTCTACTATTCCATAAAATGAGACTCATTAACAAAGGAATTTGGAGAAGATTCCAAAACTATATTATCTTGAGCACTAACAACACCAAAAGTATTGTCAATAAACTGAGTTTTGCCAACCGTCGTAGAATGAACATTATCATCTGGTGGTTTTTGAAATCTAATATCTAAATCTTCCATAGCATGAGAAGTAAAAGAGTTATGAGAAAAAGAGCCCCCTTCCCCCTCTATACCCTCACGCCTAGGGGTGTAATCGAGTCGAGTCGGGTCGAGTAGTTGACTACTCGAGCTCGAGCTCGACACAAAATTTGGAGTTCGATACTCGGCTCGAGCTCGACCGAGTTTACATTATAAAGCTCGAGCTCGGGTTCGATACTCAGTATCGAGCTACTCGAGCTCGACGAATAGCTCGATTACAAACTAAGCTCAAATAGATAAAATAAGCTCGATACTTTTTCCATTCCCATTTCCAGATCTAATGGACAAAATTTCTCATTTCCAGATCTAATAGATAAAATTTTCTAAATATATCATAAATTTACAATAACAAATTAACATATGAGAATAATATCAGTACAATTTTTCAATCTAAAATGAACAAAAGAAACTATAATAATAGTGATGTTTATCAAATCTGAATCTCTGATGAATTCTTGCAAGTGGGTCTCACCAACCATTCATCAAATCAACTCCAAGATTCAAGACAAACATGATGAACTGTAAGGAGAAAAAAATTGTATTTCAAATTATTAAAAAAAAAACCTTACCAAACCTAAATCCAGTGGTGCAAAGAACAAAAAATGAGAAGTAAAACGAACCTCCTTGTTTTCCAATAAGATGAAGAAGAAAAATAATGTTAGTATTTAGGAATTGTGTCGATCTGTTGATTGCGCTTATTAAATGGGTTGGGTACTTATGTTGCTTTGACTGGACAAAGGAATTGAGAAAGAAAGGAGAAAGAAAAAGGTAGAATCTCACATGTGAAACTTAAAGAATGACCAGATGGAGGAAGAGAATGTTAAAGATGGTGTCGATTGTGGCTATTGCGGGTTGGGTACTTGGTCTTTGAGTGGAGGAGGAGCGACTGGAGAAGGAAGATAGAATGGAAAGCCAGAAAGGAATCTAGGGTTTGATAAAATTAGTTTTAGAGTTTTATTTTTAGGAGGGGTAAACTTGTAATATCATAATTCAATTAATATATATATATATATATAATAACTACAAATACTCAAGCTACCCGGCAGGTACTCGAGCCAAGTATTTTGGAGCTCGAGCTCGGCTCGTTTAACTATTCGAGCTACCCGAGCTCGAGCTCGACCCGACAATGACCAAGTCAAATTCGAATTCGAATTTTCTTCGAATCGAGTCCGGGTAGCTTGCGAATAGTGTTGTATCACTTACACCCCTACTCACGCCTAAAAATTTAGCCGAAGAAGCTAAAACTTTCCCGACTGCTATATCCAAACCCTGCTGCTCAGTACGTTTCAAAATTCCCACCCCTACTTTGTTGCTTAATAGGTACTTCCTTGCTTGATCGAGACCCCTGATGGGTTTTGCTAGTGGAAGCTGACTTTGGTACATATTGGGCTTTGTAGGAAACCTGCGCCCTCTTAGCCCCATCTTGCGGAATAGAAGCAGATTTTCCAACCCCACTGGCCCAAGCTAACAACATTTTCCCTCTCTTGTTCAGACTCAAGGTCAACCACATAATTAAACTCATCATTATTCGGGGAAAGTGCCGCAAATCTCGACCCATTATGCTGCTTATCATTATGGTGAGCAATCCCTTGATTAACGGGATCAGTCTTAGGAGTCCGACAAGGTTTACGAGGTTTGGCAACCATCCAAAGGCCAAAATCCCCTGCATGCTCATTGACTTTTTTTGGTTACACCTGCTCCTGTTCTTCATCCATGGCTACCTCTCCATCACCCTCCCCCTTCTTGGATACATTAACTCTAGGGAAATACGGACAAAAACCCTTATGACCCTGCCGGCCACACTTGAAGCAAATCATGAAAAGACCCTCATACTCAACATTCATCCATCGCTCCTCAAAATTGACTTTAGGAACTAGAGGTTCAATAAAATTCAATTTCCACTCACACCCTAACAAATCGGCCTTTAGAGGCATGCCTGGTGTTAAAATCAGCCTTCATCGCCTTCCCAATTGCATTTCCTAAAGCCATCAGTATTCTAGGATGATGATATTCAATGAGAAACGGGGGGGAATCTAACCCAAACAGTAGTTAATTAAATGGTTTCCGAGCTAGGATTAAAATCTGGTGTCCAAGGCCTCATAGTCAAGTGATGCCCGAAGATAGTCTAGGGCCCCTCCTCCATTACAAAGGAGAGGTCTTCTTGTGATGCAAATCTAACAAGGAAGAACCCTTGTCCAAGATCAACCAAACTCAATTCTCCCTTTGGATTCTATAAATGATGAATCCTCTCATTCAAAACTCAGTATGAAATTAATCGTCCCAAAAGCTTCACAATGATGCACCATTGCCATTATCTCCGAATATGATCCTTAAACCTTGTAGAAAGCGAGATCTGTGGCAATCCACCAAGTGAGGAGACATGAATCAGCCCTTCATCAGATTTCAATGAACCCAGTTCATCATGATTAATACCCTGATTTTGCGACCCCATGGCCACATTTCTGAAAGGCATACAAGGGGGAGGTTAGTCCCCTACCACACCCGGATTCTCCTGATTCGAAGTCCCATGATCAGGGGTCCCGGACTTAGCCGTTGCCTTGACCTTTTTGGTGCTCCGATCCAGGTTATCGTCTTCCTCATTCGAGCGCTCTCTCACTTCACTTGTCGTTAGCGACGGCTCCAACACATGTTTTCTGATTCGTTTGTTGGTTGTTACTTGCTGAACTTGAACTCTTTTTTTTTAAAAAAAATGTCTTTACCACTAAGAGAAACACTTTTACCAATATATATTTACCATATTTAATAGTATATATATAATAAAATATTAATTATTTAAATAAATTCTTCTATCAAATCGGTCGACCGATTAAACCGGGATCCGGACTCTTGACCAGTTCAATGGTCGATTCGGTTATAAAACCATCGCTTAAAAGGATATAAATTTAAAAGGAAATAGAAAAATAATTTACATGAATTTTATAGTCATTTAATGGTTTTTTACGAGAATTTTTATTCATTTAATGTTTAAAATCACTTTTGAAACACAAAATCAACCGTAAATACTAGCTTTTTACGTTATGTTGACTTTTGCTGTCAAAATTAACTAACTTTAACTTGTTTGGTCTTGCATTTAAGATGAAAAACAATTTATTTATCTTCAAATGCAATACCAAACCATCCCTTCATCTTTTTTTGTTTGTTTGCTCAACAAAAAGATCATTTTCTTTTCTTTTTTTTTCTTCTTTACTCTCTTACCATATGAAATCAATTGAATTTTGAGCTTACAAAATATAGCAAGTTAATAATTAAATTAAAGGTTACAAATTTTGGTAGACAATGAGAAATATTGAAATATTCTTTAGTTAATAAATGCATGTAAGTTTTGCACTCATGTTGTTAATTCAACGACTAGTAAAATATATGGTTGGACATTGGGGTATAGACTAAAGTCCCACAAAGCATAGGTTTAGTTTATTTTTTACCTGTTCAAGGTGATTTCTTAATTTGTTAGTTAAATTATCATTAGATCTTTGAATATAAATATAACAAAGAATTATAGTATATGGTTGTATCAAAATATTATAGTAAATAAAATATTTTTTAGAGGGGTACAAATGAAGTCTTATTATAATCTGGATAAATCTCTGTATGCCTAAACATCAAATTAGAAATCAACTCAAATTAAGAAACTACCTTTTTTAAATCAACTACCTACTAAACAAATAAACAAACAAACTAACTAAACTCACACTTCATGAGATTCGAACTCCGGACCTCACCATCTAGACACTGTGCACTTACCGGTTAAACTAACAACTCAGGTCTTAAAAAATAAAATAAAAATGTAAGTTTTTACAGTCTTGTATATCGAGAAACAAAAATCATATCCTCACCTTCATTTGGAAGAAAGAAAAGAAAGAAGAAAATTCCTCAAAATCAAGAAGTAGTTGATTTAAGTGGTCCGCCACTCGTTTCTCTTAAGTAATGTCTCGAGTCTTATAAATTGTGAAATCCATTGTTAGAATAGTTTTATTTCATAATTGGATCGGTTGGACTTGAATAAGTTTAAGTTGTAAATATAAAAAATAAAAATCCTTAAAAAAAAGGGGGAAAAAAAGGTATGATTTGATTCTAATCATTCATGAAAAATATGGGCATGATTAGGACACGACTTGGAAGAGTGTGTTGGATGCCTTGCTAAAATCCAATTGATTGGTGTTTCATCATTCTAATGTAATTAATATGTCTCTTAATTTCTTTAAAATAAAAAAGTTTTTTAATATTTCCCAAAAAAAAAAGCTTCTTAATAGTAAGTTTTTTTTAAAGCACATTTGAGATTTTTCTCTTCTTTTTTTTCCTAGGAACTTTTCACAAGGTTCTTCATTATTAGTTCAACTAAAATGCTTTCTTAACTTTCATAAAAAAATCTCCCCTATGTACCCCTACATTTGGTTTGAATATATCTTGCTTTTCAAAAAAAAAATTCATAAAAAAATGCTTTCTTTTCTTTTTAGGGGAAAAAATGCTTTCTTAACATAAAAGCAAATAAGGAAAAAAGGCGAAAGAAATTAACTTATTCTAGTCTTTCCTTCTCACGATAAAAAAGTTGGCTAAATCACTTTAATGGCATAGTAATATTATACAATTATTAAATCTTCAGAATTTTCATCAAAAAGAAAAGGGGACAAAACTTAAGTTCATTATTACTTAGGCTCTCAGGTTTGAAGGCCACCTGGCCCATGAAGGGCAAGCAAAACTTGTTCCTGTCTTTACTTTGCCATCTCTCTAGTCTCTACATATATACATACTTATGATAGTAATGATAATTTTCCTAATAATAATACATTGCAAAGAAGTAGACTTTCTCATTCTGAAAATCATAGACATTCTAGTATATTATATACTCTTTAGTTTAAGGCTAGTATATTATAATTTGTATATCATATCATATGCCTAAATGAAGTACTATAAAACAAGAAGCCTTAAACATATATTATCAAATGATTGGGTGAAGATCTCAAAAAAACAAATGATTGGTTGAGATGGTAAATGGTATCTATTTCAATAAGGGCGAAAATACAAGTTTGATCCCCTAAAACACATTTGTTAGGACTTTAAGTTGTTAGTTGTTACCTCTCAATCGGAAAGAGATTAGGTTCAGACAGTTCGGATAGCCTTAGTTTAAAAAAAAAAATGAAGATTAGGGTGAACATATATTATTACTTCTTTATGAAATATTTTGTGGGCAATGCAGATGACTTGATGTTGAATCATCTTCGACTTGAAAAAGTTTTGTTTCTTTTCTGTCTGACTGTAATATCTGGTCCTTCATTGCAATGGCAAATTGGCAATGGGCCATGGAGTGACGGTGACCCACTCTGGGTTGGTTACTGATTAGGAATTATGAATTGAGCACAAAGATGGAAAGTTGTAGTATATAATTCCAACAACCAAAAACTAGTTTAGTTTTGTGCCTCCAACGAGGCTGTGACAGCTTTCTCCTTTCTTGCTCCGCCCGCCGGCCTATATATATATAATTTTCTTTTCAGTTTATATATGTATGTAAATTAAGAATTAAGGATTTTTCCCAGCCTTACCAGCAAATCAAAGTCGATTTTGCTTTCTTAATAAGGGTCCAAGTCAAAGGTTTTATATTCAAATGGGTTAGACAATGCTAATTTAATTCCCTGTGGTGTGAATGAAATGTTTGCACAAGAAAAGTTCCCTCTTGTCAAATTTGAACATTCTAGTTTGAATAAACAAAGGAAGTTCATCTTTATCTTTAATTGACAACTGATGCAATTCACTCGGTTTTGACAAACATGCTACAGATTCACAAAAAAAAGAACAAAAACCAACTCTTTGGTTTTCTACTTATCAACAGTTGCTGTCTATACCAAACTAGTATACAGAAAGAAAGAAAACCTTCAAAGCATTATGCCTCTATCGCGTGATGGATGTTTGAAGCAAATGTCGTTGCAAAACTAACTGCTGATGATGATGTATGTATGCGAAGGATAACTGCGAGATACGCTACTCTACTTCTCACGCAGCAGAAACTGGAGTTCTTTCTGCAGAACTCTTTGCTGGAACTTGCTCCTTGAAACCCAACATTTTATTTATTGCACCAATGTAAGCCTTGACACTGGAAACAACAATATCCATTCCTGCCCCAGTTCCACTGTGCACCACCAAAGGCGAAAGATTCAATTGAAGCAGGTGAAAGTACTTAATAACCACAAAAACAAGACCATGAAGATGGCTTTACCTAAATGTTCGATGAACGACTTCGCCGGTCAAAGCATGAGTAGACATGTGACTTTTCTCTGCACGAATTAGAACACGGGTGGTGGCTATCGCATCAATGCCCTCAGTAACAGCATTCATGGAGTATTCAAGAAGAGTAACAGGTTCCTGCAAATAAAGGAAGAAATGTCAACTAGTGCTCCAGAATTGCAGCCAAAAATACGCTCAGAAAGGTATTCTGACACAAGAGAAAGGTTGGGTAATGATGGAGTGCATGGCAGAAAACCAGAAAAATGAAAGAAAAAGAAAAGAGGCAAAAATAATAACTTATAGAAACAAAGCAAAACTACTAATTTCTTATACAAACCCTTATGATAAGATCAATAGCTTTATAAGCTGAATCTACAGGCCCAGTTCCAACTGAGCAAGCAACATGCTCTTCCCCATCAGCATTAATGAGTTTAACTGTTGCCGTTGAAAGACCAAGAGTTCCACAAGTAACCTGCATGTTATGATTTTCCATTTAGTATATAACTCATTATTTTAAATTAAATTCAAACTAAGTAGCGAACAACATAGTTAAGAACACTGTTACAGGATTGCTACTGCAATCCTTATGTACATCGCAGATCCATCACAGGTCATGGTTCTCTTGCATAGATAGAAAGGACTACTAACCAAAATTGATGGGTGAAATAGATAGAAAGAGAGGCCAAAATAAACAAGAGAAGAAACAGTTGCAAAGAAGAAACAGTAAAGAGAGAAAGGGAAAGCAAGGATCTGATAGCAAACAGGCTATGACTGGTCAACAAAGTTTAACTAGAAAAAAGAAACAAGCATCTGGAAACTCCAAATTTAGGGTAGCAGTGAAGAAAAAACAGTTTGGCTTAAGGGATAAGAGGCAGGAGCTACATCGAAATAAGAGATAAGCATGATTTTGGATCTTGACTAATGTGTTACTGGGGTTTTATCAAGCTCACTAATTTTTCTTTGGCCCACTAAAATGCAGAGTTTCATCCGAATTTTTCATAGGTACTTCAACAAATTGGAGGAGAATCAAATTACTGTTGAACTTTACCACTACCATTTTCTCCCTTCTCTTTTTTTATAAGGTAGGAATTCAAATACGCCAAAACAACCACTTTAAAACAATTGTAGTATTTTGTTCTGATTATGAGATTATTGACTATAAATTATCTATAAACTTATATATATTCATATAAAAATACACCCATATGACAGAAAAAGACATCTTTCAGAGTAATACAACCCCAGACATATCGTGTTTCTGTTGACTATGGTTCAAAAGTATGTCTAGTTACCTGCAAATCATGAAGCTTCCAAACAACTTCCGGTTGAAAAACTTCATCTGAGACCAATGCTATTAGATCAGCGTCAGTGACTCTCTGCAACACCAGTAAATAAGTAAGTAGAGACCACATCATCTTCATAAACAAGCAACATTTGCTTGTTTGGTATAAAACAACTTTAGAACAATATTTGCTTTTCCTTTTTAAGAATTAAGATAGTACAATAAAACAGCTTTAAGTAAAATAAAATAAACTGAATTTCCACATCCATAGCAACTTGAAATGCTAGTAAAAGCATTAGTAACAGAGAAAAGCATTAATTTCCACCGTTTTCATATAATTACTACTTCAATTAATCGGAACATAGACTGATCAAAGTTTCTTTTCCATAAGCCATCATTGACAACCAGAACTCTCAAACTGGTGGCTTCCAGAAAATATTGCAACATATTAGCTGCCAGCAACTATCCATCACCTTTGAGGCCTATGTCCAATAAAAGTTCAATTTCTATAAACCCACACCCTTCGTATTAGCATCATTTCCTTAAGCCTTATATTAGAAGGTTAGCCATGTCATTAACTACATGACAGATTAAGAAGGATAGTTTTGCTTTCCTTTTCTTTTTATCAATTGTGTTAAAATACATTCAGAACCCAACAATTGAAAAATATTATCCACGATAATAATGCTCATTTTCTGAGAGGAAGCTTATGAAAAGTTGTCCTCTAGACAACATCTCCCTTTATTTTTCAGTTAATGGAAAAATATCACCCGAAAGCAGAGAGGTTTCGACAGTCAAAGACAGCTTAACTTACAAATGTATTAACCCATGCAGTTGTATATATTATAAGTAGTTAATTCTACAATAATATGAGAATAAAAGAAATTCAGAGACTAGCAAGAGATCTTCTCACCTTCTTTTGTTCAGCTACTGCTTTGAAGCGCCAGAATATGTTCCCAAGCTGCTCATCGTCAAGCTCATAACCAAGCTGATTCAAGCAGGAAGAACTAGGTGTTTAGATACGACAAGAGAGCTAATTCAATGAATTTTACAAATGTCTAATATAGGCATACCTCTTTTAATCGGTCTTTTAAAGCATGGCGTCCACTTTATCATAGAATTGCAGAAGGAAAAGAAAACAGAGAAGTGAGAATTGGGGGGAAAAAAAAGTGCCAAGAACATTACTGTGCATGCACCATGATAGATTTATAGTAGTTATACAATTACAGAACAGTATCAATCAAAGAAAAGAAGTTGCCAGTACTTTCTTGTTGATGGTAGGGGTGGTGGGGTTGGGAACTAAGGAAATTATTGGGCTACTAAAGACATTTAGGCTTCTTTGTTCATTAACCTCCACTGAACACCCACAGGCTAGAATGAAATACTACTCTGTTAATTTAAAATGCAACAGCATACATGTTTGAAATCTTGCCAACTCTTTATCGGTCTTAAACGAGTCATGTTGAAGAAATATTTGACACCTTAAGATGGATAGACTTATAAAAGTTGACTCTTGAAGTACAAGGAAATACTTTGGGATAGCTTGAAATTACTCAAAATCTACTCATATTCCATTGAAATTGCTTCATGAAATTGGAGAAAATAAAAAAGAACTAAAGATATCTCACCCCCACCACCACACCAAAAAAGACGTGTCTGAAAAATGGAGGAAAACCTTTTGAAAATGAAATACCTACCTAAGTTTACCCAGGACAATTCCAGCTTCGTTGGACCGTTCAAGCCCGATATCTTCAGGAGATATAATTTCATAAGTACCTTTGTGCTTTAGCATTCCATCCTACAGAACAGAAAGTATTTTGGAATATATATCTTGTTTTTAACAAATAAAATAAAAAAATTTTAAAAAAAAAAACATATATTTATCTATATTAACAAAACAAACAAAAGCTGACTTAGTCGCCCTCTTCAGAAATTTCAGAGGATGACACCCTTAACCAAGGGAGAGAATATGAATTCTTCTACTAAACTAGTCTGGGATTAAGGGTTAGGAGAGTTCTGCTAAATTGGCTCTTGATGCAATCACTAGATGTCAACAATTTCAGTCAGCAAGCCTGATTTGTACAAGTAATCACCAGCATAGTTAAACATGTTAACAACTATATTAATTGTTTTCGTCAATATTCACTTGAAAAGAGAAAGAAAGGATACAGAGAACAAAAGAAACAGAAAAAAACTCGTGCAACACCTAAGTAATGATTACACATTCAAGCAAACTCCAAAAAGCATATAAGAAGCTGCAAGTCTTCAATAAAAACTTTGCAAGGGGAACTTATTTCATGCCTATTGCTTCAGTTGTAGGTCCAACAAATCAGGAAGGCCAGCTTTAGGAATTGCAAAGTAAGCATAAATGGTAACACAATTACCGTTATCACATCTATATTAAAAATATACTGTGTCCTAATTTATTGGCCTACATTGATTGACATGGTATAAAAGACCTAATTTAAGAGTTTATCTTTGTCATCATTGTTTCACTAGGCAAAATAGTAACATAAGATCGGATAGTGGGTGCAGTCAACAATATTGCCTGCATTTGCATATATGGATATATTGACAAATCATCATAATTGGAGAAAAATGTGGAATAAGAAAGGAAGTTCACAGATCAAAGAAACACTGCTGCTCGAATGGCCAAATAATAGATAACCCACAAAAATAAATTAGAAGCAGAATAGGGCAAAATCATGACATGGTTTGGTGCGTTCTATCATTTTTGAAATACAATATAAATAAACTTGCACCATTAACCAAGGATATCGGCCATAAAAAAAATAGGAAAATATGCAGAAAAGAGCTTGGAGATTTGCAATATGTGCTATCAAATGCTAGAAAAACCAACCTGGTGAATACCACTTTCATGAGCAAAAGCATTGGCTCCAACAATAGCCTTATGTGGCTGCACATGTAGCCCCGTGTACTCTTCTACCTAAACAGACATTTTTAAGTTAATAATAACCCCAAGCTCTAACATAGCCAAGTGTTGGAAACAATTGAATTGTAATTGAAATTCACAAAAGAATACCATTTTGCTTGCCATCACAATATGGCGGGTATTAATTCCTGTATAAAGACCTCCTAACACATGATCACCACGACATTTTAAGGCCATAACAACCTAGAAAAATGAAAGCAAAAGCTCAATGGACTTAAAGCAGTTAAAAACCATAAAAGATAACAAGAACTGTCAAGCGACAAAAAGTTCAATAATCAGAACCAACTAATGTTGAGTCGATGATAAACTATAGCAATTGCAATTGATAGCTAAAAGTTTTTATTTATAGAAACTAAATGTTTACACAACAAAATATGAAAATTTGATCAGAATATAATTGTGAAGCAGATAAAATCCCATAAGCCCCTCTTTAGCTGAATTCTAGTGTAATGTGTTGCCATCTAAAACAGATTAAATTGAAGAAGGGGGTCTTAGGTAGTATGGACTCCTCGATGATGGATTATTTGACTAAAAGGATACCCCATGGTGCTAAAGAAATCCGGTTTTTCAGCTACTTCTGCAAAATTCAAATCCCAAATATCCATTCATTCTAGTATTGCAAAAGGCAAAAGCTCACCTCCTCCAATGAAGCATTTCCAGCTCTTTCCCCAATTCCATTGATTGTTACTTCCACTTGCCTTGCACCTGCATAAGCTCCCTGAATTCATAATAGGTAAGATGTAAATGCAATCCAAGTACCTCCAACAGTGCATCAATTAAATGAAGTAAAGCAGGAGCCTACCGCTAGAGTGTTGGCAGTCGAAAGCCCAAGATCATTTTGGCAGTGTGTTGATATAATAACATTCTCAATTCCAGGGGTATTGGCTTTTATATCAGCAATTAATTGCCCAAACTCGCTGGGAAGAGTTATGCCAACAGTATCAGGTATGTTTAGAGTTGTAGCTCCAGCCTTGATTACCTCACCCAAAACCTCATAAAGGAACTCCCTATCAGATCTGGTAGGACCACAAGAAACAAGAATACAATGTCAACAAGAGAAGAAATGGCAAATACCAGTTCACTTAACTTTCTTTTTTTGATCAAGCACGTATCTTTCACCACAATCTTTTAGCTTCAACTCAATGCAATCAAGAAACATGTATTTAAACCATAGTCTTTTTTTTATTCAAACTTCTATCAATTCCCTTTAAAAGCACCCATTTTTCCAGTATTTGAGCATTAACATTATCAAAGGTGCAATCTTTTAGGCATGAATACTAGCAAATTGAAAATGATCTCGCTCTTAAATGATCCTTTTAAAAGCAACAAAGCAGAGAAGCAAAGGAAGGCAAAGTTTCCGAACCTGCCGGCGTCTTCAGGGCTAAACTCAACATCGTTACAACCCAGACTCCTAGCAAAGCGAACCATACTCCTAGCAATTTCCACAACCTCTGCTTTGCTCTTCCTCAACTTATACTCCAAATGAATCCCACTGGTTGCGATGAAGGTATGAATCCTAGGCCTTTTGGCATACTTAACAGCCTCCCAAGCCGACTTGATATCCTTCTCATTACACCTGGAAAGCCCACAAATAACAGGTACATACCCATTCTCGTCCACCGCATTCCCAACCTCTTTAGCAATGGCCTTAACGGCCTCAAAATCGTCTTTTGAGGCAGCAGGGAAGCCAGCTTCGATTATATCCACGCCAAGCCTGGCCAGCTGGCGGGCGATGTCCAGTTTTTCCTTGGAAGTGAGGGTGGCGCCAGGGGATTGTTCGCCGTCGCGGAGGGTGGTGTCGAAAATGCGGACATAGTTGGGGTCGGGAATATGGTTGGGAATGTAGGCAGGGCGGCGCGAGGGAGAAGGAGGAGGGTTGGGACTTAAAGAAGAAGAAATGAGGGTGGTTTTGGTGAATGGTTTGGAAGGAAATGAAGGGAAAGTGGGTTGCTTGGAAGAAGAAGGGAAGTGAAGCGAAGTAGGGGGAAGGAAAAGGGAGGACTTGAAAGAGGGGGAAAGAAGAGGAGAAAACTTGGAGGAAGTCAAAATAGAGGAAGCCATGGACGAAGAAAGGATAGTTAAAACCCTGAAGAGAGATAGGGACTAGGGAGAAGGAGGAAGAGGAAGTTAAAGAAGACTGAAAGAAGCAGGGAGAAGAAGAAGAAGAAGAAGAAGAAGACTTTGGGTTGAGTGGATTGAGGTTTATATATTTGGTTTGGGTTTTTGTTTTCTTGTGTTTTGGTTTGGGGGATTGCCGATTGGGTGGAGGCGCAGTCAGCACTGTTTTCCTTTTCTTCTTTTATTATTCCTTCTTTTTTTTTTAAAGTTTCTCACTTCTCTCAGTGTCTGTGATAAGATCTAGCAAGTAGGGGAACTTGAAGAAGAACTCTTTAAAAACGGCCAAAGAAGAAAAGCTATTATAAAAAAAGGGTTAAATTGGATTTGGGACCAACACTCGACAATCGACATCGTTACTTAGACTTAAGCCAATCTATAAGTAACTGCTTCAACTTCAATGCTATTGGCCAAAGGACAAAACCAACTTCCGTTCCATGTTGATTTTCTTTCATTTCTTCTGGCTATGGGTGTTCTTTGAATAATACGTTCATGACTTTTTAAGGTAAAATAATCTTTGGATTAATAATTAGGATTCCATGGTTGCAAAGATTGCTTAAGTTGTGATAGGGATTGCACACTAATTCACACTCATAATCCTACTTATTTTGAAGCAAACATGTTTACGGATTATTTAGCTCAACCTCCCGTGATTTGTACAAAATGTGATGCAAGATAACCTTATCGAAGCTGCATGACTAAAGATCGTTGTCAGCTAAAGCGGGTTTTACTCCGTAGAATGAAATGAAATAAAATAAATAAGATTCCTCCTAGTCTCAAATTTTTTATTTATGACATATACATGCTTGATAATTATCTTATTTTAATATTGAAACTACTTAGGCAAATTTGTCTATACGTTTCTCAAACTCAACTCAGCAACAGTAAATTGTGCTACAAGTACTAATTAGTTGTAATCACTGATTGACAAAGATTCATAGTATAGTATTTTGGTTAGTACAGAAAATTCTCTTGTTTTGGGTATTGATGAATGTGGCTGCAAGCTTGGAATTGGATTGAAGTCAATGTATATCCAACTTTGAAGGATGATGACTCTGCTGCTTCCTAAATAGTAATTTCTGTTAGTTTGTTGTCAACTTTGATACGCAAGCTATGCGATTGATCACTATTTTTTTTTTTTTGTATATGTTGATTTCTATGTTAATACTTTATTAATCCTTCTAAACTAAGTTGGACGATATAAATTGACCAAAATAGTTCATTCCATACTGCACCTATCTTTTCGTCTAAACCTTGTAAAGTTCTCATACTAATACTAATACTTGTATACTGAAAATAATATTTTCCCTTTTTTCTTTTAGCAAGAAAGAAATAAAGTTTGATCCCTCCCAATGAAAAACTGCCAAGCGTGAATTTATTTGTGTAATAAGTACAACCCCTGCGTTAGCTAGCAGACGATCTGATATCAGATGGCAAAGCTATACACAAAATTCATGAATCTGACGTTATTCACATACACTCAATTCCATTAAGGGATTATTCATGGCCACATTGGAAGGATACACAAAATAAGAGCAATAAGCATGCTTTCAACTCAAAAAGTTAGTGGGTGAAAAACCTTCGAGAAAAAACTAGCTGACCCTTATTACTTGCCATCATTGTTACCACCATACTGTGTAGAATTTCCATTCCAGTAGGGATTTCTATCAGAAAAACGACCATCATCTTCGTCGTGTCTTAGCGTGTGAATATTGCTGCCATATCGAGAGGTTGTGGGACGTCTATTCCTGCTTTCATCTGTGGCAGTTGAAGTGCTTCTGTTCGGTGAGTATGGGGAATAGGACCTATTTGTTCCAGCAGCCAAGTTATTCCGCAGTGTAGGGTTTGGACCTATAATTCCAACCAGGCCAAAATGAATGAGAGACTTTGCCAAGGCAATTTCCCTTGCAACAGTGTATAATCCTATACGCTTTTCATCTTATATATCCATCTATATAGATAATTACTCTATCTATCACCCATCACACAG
The DNA here is from genome assembly GCA_001974805.1 of Corchorus capsularis. Classification (NCBI taxonomy): domain Eukaryota; kingdom Viridiplantae; phylum Streptophyta; class Magnoliopsida; order Malvales; family Malvaceae; genus Corchorus; species Corchorus capsularis. The sequence goes on along the minus strand of AWWV01009262.1, from coordinate 6,778 downwards.
CTACACATGTAGTATATGTGTAGCTATGTTTAATGCACTGATGGGTATAACTTGCTTATATAAACTTAGAAGATTTTAGATGTGTCAAGAATAATTATTTGAAGTTCAAACCCACGGTCTTAGGCCGACCAGAATAAAATAACTGAAATCAAAAGCTCAGAGACTCACCATATTCCCAGATGCCACTTTGAGATTCCTGTCCAGTGTTTGATGAGCTGGCACCACCACCAAGATAAGAAAAAGGATTTAGATAGGACAAAAAGCTTTTGACATATGCAAAATATCCCCCATTGCTTCCTGTAGATATTTCAGTAGATGTGGAATTTATTTGGTCAGTAGATGATCTTTGCGCTTGGAGACCAGTGGTCTTCTGATGTGGAACCACTATCAATGCTTGTCTGTTGAGCAGACCCAAGTCCAACAAAGATTTACTCAAATCTGCATGCAAGAGGAAAGCAATAGTGGTTAATGACAGACATTTCAAATAAACTGCACCTTCATCAACATTTGAGCACTTTCATAACCATGTTGCAAAGATAGGAAACACTCACAACTCATATGAGAAGGCTATGGAAATGTAACAGCACTTCAACCTACTCCAAAACATTGGATTTCCAATGCCATGAGATTCATAAAAGTTTATCATCTAAAGCTAAATGCTAAAATAAGGACACTAAACAAGTCGACACCAAATTGAAAACAAAGGTATCAGCCTTCAACCAGAAGACAGAAAAAATGGCCTTCAGTCTGTATGAAAGCACCCACGTACAACACGACATTGAATAAGTAGCCCAGAAAATTAATGACTGACAAATTCAAAACATAATATTATAACAAAAAATCAATTCAGATTTATCCAAAAAATAAAATAAAATTCAGAATCATAATAAAATTTGTGGGTATATATATATGGACACCAATGCTATGGAATTAGAATGCATAATAGCAATGAAAACATGTCCCTGAAAACCAGTTCAGGGATGAGCAAAGTTCAATAAAAGAGTTGGTTTTCCCACAACCATAATCAATTCAAAGACCGAGTATATCATAAGCACAAGAAACAGTGTTTTAATTCAAACAAATAACGACATGACATAACTGAGAGGAAACTAAACAAGGGCATTGCTTATTTAAGATGTACAATGGAAGCAAATAGTCATACCTTCATTACCAAATAACTTGCGAGGATAAGGAATGGCGAGATCGTAAGAGCCCAAGCCACTTGATTGGTTCCTATCTACATAGTCTTTAACCATTCTTAGAGTGTGTGCCACAGGAAACTTCTCTTTTAGGCTACTACCATCAGGTAATCGGATATTTAAATGAACATCAGTTGGTATATTTGCAGTTGCAGAGTTATCTGATGCATCATCTTCTCTATCATCTATGCATTTATCCTTTTCATGTAGCTCAGCTTTCTCTGCTCCAGTGGAACTCACTGGTGAACTTCCACTAGAAACACCTGACTGATGAATGGTGCCCTTAACTGGTATGGGACAACCATCTTCAGGATGAGAGGGTGTATTCTGTGATACAGAAACAGCTGATCCTCCAGTGACAGAACTAACAGCTTTACTGGGTGCTTCAGAGGAAGTATCACATTGTTCAGCGACAGCCCTCGCTAAATTGTCAGCAGGAAATGATTCAGAACTACCCCTGTCAATCAATTCAGAATTCTTCTCCTGCCAAGTTGGGAAAAAAATAGTCTTTATCAAGCAAAGTTTTAAGACTTGCGAAGTACGTATGTTTTGATACTGCAGCATGGATTTGCCAAATCCCCTCCTTCCCCAAAACTCCCACAGTAAGAGAGAGACAGAGACAGAGACAGAGCGAAAGAAAGAAAGAAAAGAAGATAGAAAACACTTATCAAGGAAGTCAGCATTTCAGTTTACCTTAACTACGTCTCCACTAACAGAGTTTTCGTCTATCACCCCAGAACTAACTGCTGGTTTAGATTCCAAGGACCGTACAGCTTCATCAGTTGTGCTTGATGGAACAGAAGTACTCGAAGAACTTCCTTGCTCAGACTGGCTAACAATAGAAGGCCCAGAAGTAGACGTTTCATATTTCTTTGAAGCAAGTGCAGCACTTAGGACTGATGCAGTTGTTTCCTGCATTTTTCCAGGAAAAAATAAGAATATGGTAAACAAGCATCGACTATCTTCACTAACTAGATAATGATCCTATATTCAATCATCACTAGCATACCTGAATGTGAAGACTCAACCATGCCTTCTCTAAAGTAGATGCCAGAACTTCAGCACTAACAAACCCTTCTGGAAGATTTCCACCAAACAAAAACAATAAACAATTAGAACATTTTTCTTTATATATCACATGCTTGATAAACAAAGAAAAGGTTTTGAATAAGAAGCATGTTCAAGTACCACTTTGCCAAACTTGTACACCATTGAATCCAATAGCTGTTATGCAAGGGACAGATTTCTGTGGGTCTGAATCATGTTGATGGAAGGATTTGCTCAGAAAACTGGTACCAGATACTTAAAATAGTATACAATAAATGAAATAACATGCAATAGACATGCACATCACTAGTGGTCATTGAAACAATAGACATGGGAACTCAACCACATATCAACTAACAACCATTGCTTCCCTATACAGAGGAATGAACAATCATAGAGAAGTGAGGTAAAATAAAGTTTGGAAATATAGGCAAATCAAAGGCTCTCTCCCTGTTTCCATCCACCACTTTCCATCTTCTAACTGTTCTTTTACCAAGCATAGCATATGAAAGTCAATATAGAAATTATCAGCATTATTCCTACGTGCCATTGTTTGACAATTGGATGAAGGGGGGTTTTATCATCTTCAACATGCTCATAACTCATCATACAAAGAAGAATAACAGAACTCTAGGACTAAAAACCCAATAAAGGTAACAACAGGCAGTATGCTTTCAACAAAGAGAACATAAAGGTTGACCACACCAAATAAATTTCTTCTACTCATATATAGGTAACCAGAAGATACAACAGCACATATATGTTAATTCTTTGTAATGATCCAAATGCAAATGATGTACCAACTACCAAGGTTTGGGTAAGTCCACCAGTTAAACAAAAAAGTTCATCAAAAAGGAAATTAGCTAATTCAGCAATTAGTAGAAGATTCGAGACTGCTAGTAACTTCATCAACTCTTTAGATAAGCATGTCAGGAAGAGTAATAAGACCACAGCAAAATCAAATACATACTATTTCATAGCTTGCAAAATTAGCACAGAAATCCCCCCAGTATCCATAGGAAAAGGCCAAGTGACTAAAACATACATTTAGAGCAACTTAAACAGATATAAACAGGATACATATGGCAGAAAAATTTGCAGCATCAGTGCTTCCTCCTTGGATATGCAATAGAATGCAATACTTTGACAGTGAATCTTTCACCTGAATCAACAATGTTAAGATATGGAGCACAAATATAAGAAGAAATGAATTTATACAAGGCGAAAAACTTCAAAATTAAAACTTAAAAAAGCTATAAAAAATACTTTTAGGTCAGTCCATGTTGAATCCTCCAGGTTCTTTGACTCAGCATCTTCCCCTGAAAATTAAAAAGAAACAAAACTATTAATCCTAATAATTATAAAACAATAAAACAGGGAATTTTCAATTTTCACTGAGAATTTTCAATTTTCACTTATAACTAATACGTAAAAGGAAAAAACACAAAGACATTAGAAGTAATAGCATATCATTGAAGAAGATTTACCTGAAATATAAACCACAAAAAGTTTCTTCTGGTTTTTAGCTTCGACAATTGCTTCAGGAATTGAGCCTTTGTATGTAAGCGATGAAAGAGATTCAGACCTTTCCATCTGCTTAATTCAATTTTACAAGTTAGAAGTCTTCTTTTTGGATATTTAAGTAACTAATTTTAATTTTTTCTGACTCATACTATTTCTTTTCCCAATTGGACTTGCCTCAAATCTTCAATCACTTGAATCTAAGTATCAGTTCACAAAGATATTGAATTATCCATAATTCTAATGAAATATCTAACTGTAACAAAAAAATGAAAAACCTAAATTCATCAAATAGTTAGGAAGACGAAAACGATTTTAGTAGTCAGTGTTGCGAACTTGCGATTTGGAAAAAATAGTCAGATTAATTAAAATTAAAATTGATAGAAAATATCGTACCTTTGCAAGAAGAAACTGAACTTCGAAGAAAAACGAAAACGAAGGAACGTGAAACAATAGAAAATTTCGTTGAACGGAACAAAAACGAAGGAACGTGAAAAATGAAGACTGTAGAGAGTAGAAATTAACAGAGAAAGAGAGTTGCATACGGCCACGTCATGATTGTGTATCAAAAATTTCAGTTTTGTGTATGACATGAAAAGTAATTACGCATAAGTGGGGCATAAATATTTGTTTTCACAAACATAGAGGAGATCAGGGGAGCCTAGAGGTGTAAATGAGCCTAGTAACGCGTTACTCGAACTCGACTCGGCAAATGATCGAATTTGACTCGGTTTTTCATGAGCCAAGTTTGAGTTCGAGTTTGAGCTCGAGCTACTCAGGGAGTGAGAAAGCTAAGTTCAAATTTTAAAATACTTGGTTCGAGCGGTTCGCAAGTCTAAACGAGCTTATAAATTTATTTTTAATATTTAATAATATATGTTACTAGGTATAAGACCCGTGCTTTGTTGAGGGGTCAAAAATTTTATGAAGGGATCTTTGTAAATCTTTGTTAATCGGACATCTGGATAAAAAAATTATATGATATTAAATAGACCGTCAATCGAAACCATAAAATTCCGGAATCATTTTTTTAAATTAAAACATAAAAATTAGCTTTTGAGTCCTTCATGAAAGTTGTAAATTATAGTATTACTTTTTAACAGACACCTAAATCACCTTAATTGGACAAACCGAACAAAAAAAAATAAACTTAAGCATTAAATTAAGTAAAATAGAATTTGTAAATGACTAAATAGTATAAAGTAGAAAAGTATGAAGGTCATTTGATGAATAATAATCCAAATAAAAAAATGTTTGTTGATGGAGATCTTGAAACATAAAAATCCACTTTTGAACCCTTATGAAACTCGTAGATCAAATTTAACTTTCGGTTCCTTCATGAAAGTCGTAAATCATGCAATAACCTTTTAACCGACACTTGAATAACTTTAATCGGACATGTGGATCGAAAATTATATGGTATTAAATAGACTGTCCGAACCCACCAAATTTGGGAAGTTTTTAATTGAAACATAAAAATTGACTTTTGAGTCCTTTATGAAAGTTGTAGATTATGAAATTACCTTTTAATAGGCACCTGACTTACCTTAACCGGACAAATAGAACAAAAAAAAATAAAGTTGAAGCGTTAAATCAATTAAGATAGAATTAGTAAAGGAATAAGTAGTATAAAGTAGAAAAATATGAGGGTCATTTGATAAATAATCCAAATAAGAAAATGTTTGTTAATGGATATCTTGAAACATAAAAATTCCCTTTTGAACCCTTAATGAAACACGTATATAAAATTAGCTTTCGGGTCCTTCATGAAAGTCTTAGATCATGCAATAACCTTTTAATCGACACTTGAATAACTTTAATCGGACATGTGGATCGAAAATTATATGATATTAAATGGACCGGCAATCGAAACCACCAAATTTTGGAAACATTTTTTTAAATTGAAACATTAAAATTGACTTTTGAGTTCTTCATGAAAGGAAGCCACCGCCTCTACTACAATAGAACCTAAATCACCAACGCCGATATTTATACTCGGCACCAATTTCCCCTTTGAATCAGTTTCCCCTCTAAGCCTCTCCAAAACCCTAAAAGCTACGCTCTTTCCCTCTTCATATCGGCCCCAGGCATGTAGACAGTAAAGGAGTTTCGCCCTCTAGATCCGAATCGAGCGAGGACTGACTTCTAACTGTGAAGAGATGAATTCGACACAAGTTAAGCAGAGCCGATAAGTATCGAAGAAGGGAGAAAGAGAGGTTTGTTGCTGTTGGTTGGGATTTTGAATATGGAGACGGCTGTAGATGATGGGGAAAGACTTGGAAAGGAAGGGCAAGAATTTTTTGGCGAAGGAAAAGAATCAACCAAATCTTGCGCTCTTTCATCTGCTAACGGGTATTGGCCAGGGAAGAATGGAAGCGCTCCAGTAACGGATTCCTTAGTCGGTGAAGGGGATCGAAGGGCGATCGAGTCGGGTTTTTTGGAGGGTTTTTTTTGGAACCAACGAGGGAGGAGATTGGACGGAGGAAATCAGAGAGAGAGAGAGAGAAAGAGAGTGAGAGTGAGAGGGTTTTGGCGTCATTGCAGGTTTTCAGGATGGAAAAAAGAAACAAAAGATTCAAAGTGAAAGAGAAGCGAAGCGAAGCAAAATTTTCTTTTTCCATTTTGTTTTTCATCTTCTTAATCATCTTCTTCTGCACTATCCTCCTCATCTTTTGGCTCATCCTCCACCCTCACTTTCTCGATTTCACCATACAATCCCTCTTACTCTCCAACTACAACAACACCAAGCATAAGCAACACGTCACCGCCACCTGGAATGCCCAGTTTCAACTTCTAAGTCTCGAATCCGAACGAGAAACTCACTGTCTCCTTCTCCTATGGCAAGGTCTTTGCATGCTTCTTAGACTTCTTAGTGCGCATGCTTCTCACTATTTCCACCAGTGGCCCCAAAACTAAACCCTAGTTTTAATTTTAATTAGGGGGTGTTCGTTGTCGGTGGCTACCGACCAAGCCGATTGCCATTGATGGAATTGACGCTCATTGGCATGTTT
>AWWV01009261.1:0-29698 GCA_001974805.1 Corchorus capsularis | reverse complement strand
TTTTTTATTGGGCAGTAACTTAAGGCATAATATTATTTAATTTGGACTTGGAGTTGGGCCAGGCTAATAACTTGGATTGAGGAACTTTTTTTTTAAATTAAAGACCAAACCGAAAATCTACCGTACCGATAAAAACCGATGATATCGACTGCAATCGGTTTTAAGGGTCTCTCGGTCGGTTTTCGATACACATATATTACAATTAAAAATCAAAATCGACCGAACTCGACCGACAAACACCCCTAATTTTAATTATTGGGCCAATTTCAATTTATAGGCTCCTCTAGGCCTATTTAGTATTTGCATATTTTTCTTTTGAGCCACCATAGAAACCCACAATAAAATGGAATGAAATGTCTAAAGCAAATAAAACCGGATAAAACCGAAAAAACTGACAAAAACCGATGCCTTTATTGAGGTTTCGGTTGGTTGTTGGTTATACATATACCATAATTGAAAATCGAAAAAAAAAAAAAATCCGACCAAGAAAAACCGAACCGTACTTACCCTACTTTTTGCCTTTTGCTACAGTAAAAAATCCCACAGATTCAGTTAGCCACGTAGTCTTAACTGGGACAGTTAAAATTGCAGGCCATTTGAGCCATTTAGCGAGTTAAAACCAATACCCTTTTAAAACCCTAGTCCTATTGCTATTTTTTCGGTTTACTTTTAGTTTAGACGCACTATTAACTGTCGCTGGATTCGCATGCGCATTTTCTTCTCTTTCATTTCCTCATCCGTTTCATTTGGTCGCAATTGCTGCTCCTCTCGCTTGACCTCACGCCACTTGCACACCCTCTCCACCAAATCCCAACGGTCGAAGCTAGCCACTGTTTTTAATTGGCAATCGCCACCAATGGCCGCAGCTGAGGATTCACTCCGCAAAGCTCTGGCCGAGAAGCAATCGGCTGTTGAAGCGCAGGGCAACGCGGTGAGAGCTCTGAAAGCCGCCAAAGCCGCCAAGTCAGAAATCGACGCTGCAATCGAAGCTCTGAACAGCTTGAAGTTGGAGAAATCGACGATCGAGAAGCAGCTCCAGGCTGCTGTCAGTGGTGCAGATGGGGATGGTGCTCTTAGCAGGGAAGCCTTCCGTCAAGCCGTTGTGAATACTTTGGAGCGGCGGTTGTTTTACATTCCGTCTTTCAAGATTTACCGGGGTGTTGCTGGGCTTTATGATTATGGGCCTCCCGGTTGCGCCGTTAAATCTAACGTCCTTGGTTTCTGGCGTCAGGTATGCCTAAAGTTCTGGCAGTTAGATAGATTGTTAATTTGATTTTGACAGAATCGTGAAGAATTATCATGTCAAATGCCGATGATTATGGTGTGGCCGTATTATTAAAGTTAATTTTAGTTGGAGTTGTTTCAGTTTGAATTGCTTAGAACTTTCAGCAATCGTTATTCCTGACTTGCTTAATTAAAATTTTCAGCTTATTGAAACTTGAAAGATGAGAGAAATGTAATGAGTAAAAGCAGCGTAATTTAAACAGATTTCTGAATCTTCAATTTACGTATTTTAGGATGTAAGGAATGAGTGGGCAAAGAATTAAAACGTTATGGCATCATGCTTGCGAAGCAAATACTTGGTTTTTTTTTAGTAGTTAAAATATATGAGGAAGCAAAAAGGAACCACAGAAACAAACCTCAATTAGAATAAGAACTGGGAATTGTTTTAGAAGGTTGTCTAATTTTTCAGGTCAAATGATTAGTTCAAAGCAAATTAAAGCCATCGTAATGTTAATTATACACTTGCATGGTTGTGTTGATTTAAAATAGTTATGCTCAATTATTATATATACTAATACTAATAGTTATAGTTATAGTTATGCACAATCATATATACTAATACTAATAGTCAAGTCTCAATTTAACTTGCTTGTATTGCCCCTTTTTCAGCACTTTGTGCTTGAGGAGAACATGTTGGAAGTTGACTGTCCCTGTGTTACACCAGAGGTTGTCCTAAAGGCATCTGGGCATGTGGATAAATTTACTGACCTAATGGTTAAGGATGAAAAAACTGGGACTTGCTATCGGGCTGATCACTTACTTAAGGATTTCTGTAACGAGAAGCTTCAGAAAGACCTAAGCATTAGTGCAGACAAGGCTGCTGAGCTTAAACATGTACTTGCTACATTAGATGACTTGTCAGCAGAAGAGCTAGGTGCAAAGATCAAGGAGTATGGTATCACTGCTCCAGACACAAAGAATCCTCTCTCAGATCCCTACCCATTCAACCTGATGTTCCAAACATCAATTGGTCCATCTGGTTTGAGCCCTGGGTAAGTTTGTTTAATTCAGTCATTTCTTGGATACTGTTTCAGATATCTTTGGCCTTTGAAGGTTAAAATATGTATTTCACTTATTTTTACTGTGCTAGATTTCTGACTTATTGGTTTACTTTTTCTGCAATTAGTCAACATATATGTAGCACTATATCTTGCCACTGTAAGCATCTAAAGAACTATGTTTCATTTGGCTATTGCAGGTATATGCGTCCTGAAACAGCCCAAGGAATATTTGTGAATTTTAAAGACTTGTACTATTACAATGGCAACAAGCTTCCCTTTGCGGCAGCCCAAATTGGCCAGGCTTTCCGGAATGAGGTCTTAAAATCTGTCTTTATCTGGAATTATCACATTTTTGCCTGTGATGGATGCTTTTTTTTTTTTTACTCATCTTCTTTAGAAATTGCTGCAACTGTGCGTTTTAGATCATCGTTTTGCAATGGTTGAGTCAACTCTAGTGCTACACACTGCTGTTTTTGGCTTATTACGTTTTGGCTGCTAAGATGTTTATCCACATGAATGCATATTAAAAGCATGTAACACAGGAGAGAATTCAGATCTGATGATGCAAGTTTCTATTTGTGCAGATATCCCCTCGCCAAGGGCTTCTAAGGGTTCGAGAATTCACTCTAGCAGAGATTGAGCACTTCGTCGACCCTGAAGACAAATCTCATCCAAAATACTCTGAAGTTGCGAACTTAGAGTTCCTGATGTTCCCAAGGGATGAGCAAATGTCTGGTCAATCTGCAAAGAGAATTTGTCTTGGGGATGCTGTTTCAAAGGTGGGTTTAAGCTTCGACCATTTCTCTTTTACTATTTGCAATTCCTGTCCTTACCCTTTTGCGATGGTTCTATGCTTCATTGCTGTTTAGGGAATTGTCAACAATGAAACCCTTGGCTACTTTATAGGGAGAGTTTATCTCTTCCTAACTCGCCTTGGTATAGACAAAGAACGTTTACGGTTCCGGCAGCATCTAGCAAATGAAATGGCCCATTATGCTGCAGACTGTTGGGATGCTGAGATCGAGTGTTCATATGGTTGGATTGAGTGTGTTGGTATTGCAGATAGGTCTGCTTATGACTTGCGTGCCCACTCAGTAAGATCTTGTTCTATGTTTTTTATGTATCTTTCTTTTCGATGTTGAGGTGATCATTGAAAAGTATCTTAATGACAGAAACTTTTATAATACAAGGTTAAGCTGGTCAGCTTAGTTGTTTGATGTAGAACCAATAAACAAGAACAGGTCACTCAAGCAATAGTCTAAATTTCCCATATTGTAACTCAATTCTAAATATCAATGTCAAACAAATATGTCTACTAAGAAATTGAATTCCCTAAACTTATATCTAGAATGAACATCCTCCAAAGAGGGGTACCACTTTGATAGTGTGATGTTACATAAGAAATCCGGTGCTTATCCATTGAATTGTTCTTCCTGTCTAAATTTAATGAGTAGCCTGATACCAGCCATGCTTTAAAAAGCTAGATGAAACAAGAAAATAATTGGCTAGAGTGTTACCTTCCTTCTTTCCCAAAAATAGGGAATATTACCAAAGACTCATACAGTATGGTTCTCTTTTGTATGACAGGATAAAAGTGGTGTCCCACTTGTGGCTGCTGAGAAATTTTCAGAACCTAGAGAAGTGGAGGTATTTTTTCCAATTCTCTGTTGTCATGTTTTATTGCTACTATTATGATCAAGTTACTTATAATGCTATGAAAAATCCATTAAGCACTACTGCATGAGGTATAAACAGACTGACTCATGGTTCATATTTTCAGAAACTGGTTATAGCTCCTGTAAAGAAAGAGCTGGGCCTTGCATTCAAGGGAAACCAAAAAAATGTGGTTGAAGCTCTGGAGGTAAATGATGAAATAGAAACTTGATTACTACTACATGCAATGTGCCTGCCCATTTCACTTTAATTGCTTTTGAATTTCTTTCTTTTTTTCAGGCAATGAATGAGAAAGAGGCTCTGGAAATGAAGGCTGCTCTGGAATCCAAAGGGGAGGTAGAATTCTTTGTCTGCACTCTTGATAAAAATGTGGTCATTAAAAAGAACATGGTCTCAATTTCAAAGGAGAAAAAGAAAGAACACCAGAGGGTTTTTACACCATCTGTGATTGAACCGTCATTTGGAATTGGACGAATAATTTATTGCCTTTTTGAGCACTCTTTCTACACGAGGCCAAGTAAAGCTGGGGATGAGCAGTTGAATGTTTTCCGATTTCCTCCTCTTGTGGCACCTATTAAATGTACTGTGTTTCCACTGGTTCAAAATCAACAATACGAGGATATTGCCAAAGTTATTTCAAAGTCATTAACAGCTGCTGGAATCTCACATAAGATTGACATCACAGGTTCGTGGATGGGATAATGATCTTTAAATATCTTTACTTCATATTTATTTATTGACATAGTGATTATATTCGAAGTTTTCATGATTAGGAAAAAAAAAGTGTTGCTTAAAATGTTTCAGAACTGAAAATTTAAATCCTGATTGGCATATTGGACTTTAACTTCTGCATGCGACTTGTAGCAACATACTTGTTTGTATTGCTCTACAACAAAGCAGTTCTGCCCTTTCTGTTACTATGAACTTCAACTCATCACTTCTTACCTTTTTTGTTATTTTACAGGTACCTCAATAGGTAAAAGGTATGCAAGAACAGATGAACTTGGTGTACCGTTTGCTATTACTGTTGATTCAACAAAAGATGTGACAATCCGGGAGAGAGACAGCAAGCTTCAAATCCGTGTCGATGTTGAAGAGGCAGCATCTGTTATTAAGTCTGTTACTGATGGACGGAGAACATGGGAGGATGTATGGGCAAACTTCCCCCATCACACATCAGGGTCTTCAGATGACTGAGTCTGTCTTGAGAAATTCCAGTAAACAGTTGTTGAGAGAGTAACACAGTACACAATATCCCAGAAAAATCTGCATCTATATCTGTACCTTGAAATTGGCTTTCGCTTTTACATTTGAGTTACAATTTTTATACAAGATGAAGAACTTTGTCAACTTAATACTTGGATGGTAATCTTCTAGTTGCTTAGTAGGGTATTCTTTTTCTTTTTTCACAATTTAGGAAGGACTCTTGCTTTGGTCAATTAAGGAAGAATTACTTGGAATATACGATGATGATCTAACTTATTATACCAAGGAAGATACATATAGAACGACGTTTCTGGTCGTTTTTAATCGTCCTTTTTTTTCTTCTTTTTTTGTGGTCTTGTACATATGCATACACATAATACAATAACAATACGGTAGTACATGGCAAATTGTGCTAAAGGAGGTAACCCTCTTCTGTCTGATTCCCTGGGTTGCATAATACATGCATGCTCTACAGAACATGAGCGATTCACCAAGTTCCTCATTAAATAACAAGGGAGATCAACCTTTCTCATTGCAAATCCCCCGAATTCTTAGCAATGCGCTATGTTGGTGAATGGTGAAGCAGAAATGGGACGCAAGGCGGCTGCCATGGTGCTCAATTTGGTTGCTTTGCTGAAATAAACCAAGAAGAGAATCACTAATGGGCATGATGAATTACAATTTTCAATTCGACAGATTCCCTGGGTTGCATAATACATGCATGCTCTACAGAACATGAGCGATTCACCAAGTTCCTCATTAAATAACATGGGAGATCAACCTTTCTCATTGCAAATCCCCCGAATTCTTAGCAATGCGCTATGTTGGTGAATGGTGAAGCAGAAATGGGAGGCAAGGCGGCTGCCATGGTGCTCAATTTGGTTGCTTTGCTGAAATAAACCAAGAAGAGAATCACTAATGGGCATGATGAATTACGATTTTCAATTCGACAGAGTTCACTCAGTGGACTGCACATATGCATTGTTATTGAGATAATTTAATTGAAAAAAAAATGGCATAAAAGTTAAAAGATATACACAAAACACACTAACTTCCATCACGTTAGCAACGGGCCAAACTTTTGGTAAAGGATCATCTAATGTGCATGCACAAACTCTAACAAGCATCAGTTCAACAAAGAAACCATAAAAGGCCTTGAAGGAAAGATTTAAAACAGCATGAGATGATATTATGAAAAAGAAAAAAAATCAGTACCGTTAGAAAAGTCCTGTTAAAAAATAAGTTTATATTAACAAGGGATTCTGTTGCTCATTCCATGAAACTTTTTAAGAATTGCACACCGTGAAAACCTATTTGAATGTGCAGTAGAATGAAACACTAAAAGCAAACCTGATCCTTGAGGTAAGCAATTTCTTTATGGGAATCAGATAGTGCACTGTGCATCTTGCCATCTCTCCATTGAAATTCACTTCTGTAAAAGACAAAGAAAGAGAAATGATATTAAATACTGACCCTGCTGAAATGAAGCGAGAGATTGTCACCACCTCAGCCAGTTCTTTCACAGCAAAAAGAATCAATTTCACTAAAGCTGAAAATTTTTATCATAGTAGTGCAGATCAGCAGAATAATATTAAGTGCATGATAACCTTTGGAGGCACTTCGCTAGATCATTTAAATTAAGTAATGTGATAAGTATACAATTCCACATGATGCAAGCAAGTACATCATAACACTATGTAGCCTTATCAGATTCGATAACTGAATAATTATAAGCTCAGTAAGAAGTAGGAATGGCTTACCTCCAACTCAAAGTGACTTCAAAGTATGGACCCGGGCGGTTGTGAGACAGTTAACTCAGTTTTTAAGAATTCTCTTGTTTGCCCATGATTCTGCTTTAGAAATCCTCAACCATTATACTCAACCAGTGCGCATAACTTTCAGCAGAATGATTAGTGATCAGATCAAGCAAACTGGAAAACCAGAAATTCAGAGAAACCTATCCAGCATCAGATGTCTCTTTTTCTTGAAGCCATTGAATATCCTGCCCAGTTGAAGATTTTGCAAACATTAAAACCTAGGGAAAAAAAAAGAAAAAAAAAAGAATAGAAGAACAGCATAAACAAGTATTGAGCCCTTTAGTGGCAGAAAAGTTGTACTTGCTGCAATGGCTTTTTTAAAGTAAAAGAGGAGAGTTTTGAAGACCAACCATCTGACATAGGGTATCTGAAAGCTGAAGTGCCTCTTCCCACTTATTGACTGTGATGAGCCCCTTAATAAGGTGAATAAATGTACTTAGCTCTGGAACTCCACCCATCCTTACCATGTCAGCATATAATTCAAAAGCCTTGTTAACCTTATGAGCAAGTGAAAGGCTCTCAATTAGGGCATTACATGTACTTTTGTATGCTGCAGAAATTGGTGAAAATGATGCTATCTCATAATGAAGCTGTAAAGCCACTTCTAGTCTCCCAGCCTTTATAAAATTATCAATAAGCACTCTGTAAACAGGAATAACTGGCAGAGATTCACTTTTACCAATCTCATCTAAAAGCCCAAGAGATACTATGAACTCTCTGTTGAAACCTTCAATGACCTTATGGTAGCCTGCCATATGCCTAGGCCAGTATGTCTGTTTCATCTCTTCCAAAAGTTCATAAGCCTCGTCCAATAAGCCAGCAGCACAACATTGGTTTATCAAGACACCATAGGTGATGAAATTTGGAGCACAACCCTTGGAACCCATTTGTTCTAGAAGCTCAAGGCTTTTGTCAATTCTACCTGCTTTGCCAAAGCCATCTATCATTGCGGTATAAGTCACCACATTCGGATGGCACCCCTTTTCTTCCATCATCAACATAAGCTTATAGGCCTCATCTGTTTTACCAGCCTTACAAAGGCCATCAATCATTTCTGTGTAAATAACAACATTAGGAGCGCAAGAATTTTCAAGCATTTTGGACAAGACTTTTAAAGCTAGATCTAGTCGTTTATCTTTAAACAACCTGTCAATTAATGAGCTGTATGTATAAATATTTGGACTATACCCATGCTCAGACATTTTGGAAAACACCTCTTGTGCTTCATCTAGCTTCCCAACCTTGCAAAATCCATCTATGAGAGCATCATATACGATGTGATTTGGCTTACAACCAACAGATGACATAGCCTCCAATAAATTACGAGCCTCTTTGACCTTGTGTGCCTTGCATAAACCGTCCACTAAAGCACCATAAGTAAAAACATTTGGTGCTTTGGCATCACTGTCAGCCACTTTAAAATATAAATCTATGTCTTGCATTTCCTCATTAGAGCTCATTCTAGCATAAATCTGACATGCTTTTTCAACTTGTCCAGCTTTGCAATGACCATCTATCAGGGCTGTGTACGTAACAACATTAGGAATGCAGCCTTGAGACAACATGATCTCAAAGAGTTCATCTGCCTTTGACACCTTCCTTGCTTTAAGATAAGCATGTATTAGAGCCGTGTAAGTCACCACATTAGGGGCACAACCACATGCTACCATCTCATTAAACCAATTATGAGCCTGTTCTATAAGACCAGCCTTACAAAAGCTATCAATTAAAATTGTGTAAGTATAGACATCAGGAACTATACCTTTCTTTTTCATTTCTTCAAACAATAGAAACGCCTTTTCAACTTTGGAGGCATTACACAGATGAGCAATCACTTTGGAGTACGTACTAGTATCAGGTATAAAACCTTTACTCATCATTTCATGTATAATGTTACATGCTTTCTCAAATTTCCCAATGCTACACAGACACCGGGCCAAATTGCTGACATTGATTTTATTCAGTACAACTCCTGCAGCAAGCATTTCACTGTAAGCACTCTCAGCCAATTCTAGCACATCTGAGCTAGGTAACTCCTCATTACCACAAATGCCACCAATCAATATGTTATAAACTACATAGCCTGGTTGGCACCCACATTTGGCCATTTTCTTTAACAATTTATAGGCATAAGAATAATCTTTGGATTTGCAGTAAGCATGTACAAGAGAATTAAATATGTTAGGACTTGGATAACAACCTTCTGTAATCATCATGTTAAGAATTCTCTTACACCTACCAAGCTGTTTCTTATTCAGACAGCCGTACAGCAAAACCCTGTATGTCACAACATTAGGAATGCATGAATTAGCACGCATTCTACTCAGAAAGTCCATAGCTTCCTCAAAAAGTGAAGCTTCACACAACCCAGATATCATTTTTGTATAAACAACAGTATCAGGTCTAAATTCTTCGTTTTCAATCAATGTAAGGGCCTCCCTCCATTGCCCTGCTCTACAAAGGGAATAAGCATAACATCTTACAGTATAACTATCCATGTGGAACCCTGCATCTGACATCTCTCTGTGAACCAAATGAGCTGTGTCTAATCTACCAGCTTGCAAAAACACTTGAATTAATGCACAGTAAGTTGCTCGAGATGGTTTGTAGCCGAAATCCTTAAGCCTACCTAATTCCTCTAATGCCATATTCCACAACCCATTTTTGCAATATTTTCTAATCAATAAATTAAGCAACTTTTTTAGCACTTCCTTATCATCATTCCTAATTTCACACAAAAATTTCTCCGGAATACGATCACTACAACCAGATTCTAATAAATGAAGCAAAGAATCAAACACAGGGGCAGTGTGACTATAACCAATTTGCCTCCCTGCCCATATAAAAAACTTAACACCCAATTCAGGTTTCGATTTCACCAAGTTCAAAACTTCAACAACTAAATTCTCCTTCAATTTATCTCTAAACTGCCGAAGAAAACTCTGGATTTTGTTCCCAAACTCTCCATTATCGGTCAAAATGGCATTTGCAATTGAAACAGCATCGTTTGAAAACTTACCGGCATCAAGCTTTTGCTGCGAAGGCTCTGCCTCTGAATCAGCCCCTAAAAAGGCGAAGTCTTGAGCTGAAACGGGCTCCGCCCACAGGTTGTTTTGAATCGAAAATGGGTCATCCGGATCGTTTAGACCATCGAGATTGTCAGGAGAAGAGGTGGAAATGAATCGGGTGAGAGGAAAGAAGAGGTTTTGGCGGGAGAGTTGTGGGTTTTGAGGGGAAAAAATAACAAACTTCGAGTACGAGAGAAGAGGGTTGATCAATCTTCTTCTCATTGGCTTGCTTTTTTGTTCTATGTAAAATTTGAAAATTAAGGGCTCATCTGGTAGGGTTTAAGCTGCTGCGAATGGGGTTTAGAAAAAAATGGTTTTAGCAACAAAAGTTCTCTGAAAGTGAAAACTTGCTTCCATACTTTTACCGACGAAACGAAACCCATTTTAACTTTTACTACTGGCTACCTGTAATTTACCTGTTTAACTGTTACTCTCCCAAAATATCTCAAGCCGCGAGCTGACTTCTTCTGACTAGGGCTGAGCAATAGGCGGTCCAAACCGTCCGAACCGTCTGAAACCACAAGTTTTTTCTCTTCGGTTTGGCGGTTTGAACCGTCAAAGGTTGAGGGCTAAACGGTCGGTGCATGGGTTTGAGATTTT
This sequence comes from Corchorus capsularis, assembly GCA_001974805.1. NCBI lineage: Eukaryota > Viridiplantae > Streptophyta > Magnoliopsida > Malvales > Malvaceae > Corchorus > Corchorus capsularis. The sequence continues at coordinate 19,048 of AWWV01009261.1, read as the reverse complement.
CAAAACCGTAACCGACCGAAACCGAACCGTTTAGTTAATATATAATTAAATATATATTTTTATATATATAATAATATTAGATATATATAATTATATATATAATAATATATATAATTATTAAACGGTTCAAACCGTCTAAACGTTTAACCGACCGTATAACTGCCTAAACCGTTTAGTCGGTTTAGGCGGTTAAATGGTCGGTTGACGGTTCCAAAAATTAGTTGGCGGTTTGTAGTCGGTTTTGAGAACATCAAAACCGAAACCGAACCAAACCGACTGTTGCACACCCCTACTTCTGACTCATCAATATTCAATAGTACTTCAGCAAAACAAAACAAATTCTACCACATAAATAAAACATGCTAGAAATAAATGCTAAAAAAAGGGAAAGGGGAAACACAAGGCACAAAAAAACATTGGGATCCTTAAAAAATTTGCAAAAAACATGGATCAGACGACAATGTGTTACTATCATTAAGTCGCCAAGGTGGTCCAATGGTGCCATTCACTTCTGAGACACTTTTGTTTGATTGATTCTTGGCCAGAGTTCTTGGAATTTTGATTAATTCTTTAACATATCATATCAGCCTCAAGAAAAAGATAAACCCAAGACTCAAATCCAACTCTGTAGTCTCCACCATGATAGGTTTTTTGACCTAATTCCTAATTAGATTTGGTTTAAAATTTTCTAGAGTTTAATGAATTTGGATGGCCATGATTTGATGATCATGTGATGATCCAATGGTTAGGAATAAAACCTAATGGAAAGAGGTTTTATGGTTTTGTCTTTAGCCGACATTGGCTAATATATAAAGTGATATTGGGAATCCAATTTAATAGCAGAATTGAGAGATCAATTTTGGAGACAAGCGGCGACAATTATTGATGAATTGCTTTGCAATTAATTTGCGATAAAGAGAGCAAATTAATTGCGATAAGGAGCAGCGGTAATTTGAGCAGCGGTAATTTGGCCAAATTGAGTCGACGAGCGGCGCATGTCGTGGTGAAGAAAACGTGAAGTTTTTCTTTGTTTGATTTGAATCTTGCAAGAAGCTTCCAAGGGTGGTGCGACGTGGTGAAGCTAATTTTGGTTCTTACTCCACAGAGAGAGTAAGTGGGTGAGAGAATGTGTGAGATTGAGAAAGAGAAAAAGCTGTGATAGCTTTTTATGTTGTTGTGAGAGAATCACCCATGTTGGGTTGATTAGATTAAGAGGTTGCGAGAGAGATTGTTATGATTAGTGATTGTATTTGATTGATTTGATAGTGCAGATTTGTGGCATAGGTCCACAAGAAAATTTGTTTTGTTGTTTCCGCTTTAATTATTTGTTTGGTTAATTCCTGGGATATCCGAAGTTACAACAAGTGGTATCAAGAGCTTGGTTGATTGAAGATGGCGGACACCAGCAGCAGATCAGCTTTGAAGTTTGAGATTGAGAAGTTTAATGGAACAAATAGTTTTCAGATGTGGAAGAGTACTGTAATAGATGTGTTAGTACAACAAGGATTGGGAGATGCGTTTGAAACCGATAAGCCTGCAGCGGTGAATGAGAACAAGTGGAAAGATATTCAACGAAAAGCAGTAAGTACAATTCGTTTGAATCTTGCTACTAAAATTAAGTATGATGTATTAGATGTGAAAACTCCAAAGGAGTTGATGGATAAGTTGGAGTCGATTTATATGTCAAAATCGATTGCTAACATGTTGTGTTTGAAGAGAGAATTATTTGGGTTGAAGATGAAGGTGGGAACAAGTTTAAGGGCACACCTAAACGAGTTCAATAGATTGGTTACTCAGCTGGCAAGTATGGATGAAGTCATGAGAGAGGTTGATAAAGCAGTTTTGTTGATTAATTCTCTTACCGACAGGTATGATCCTGTGACTAGAGCTTTGATGGTTGGTAGGAAAACCCTGAGCTTGCAAGATGTGACTTCTGCAATTTTTGAGTATGATAGATTGAAAGAAACTGAAAAGAAAGATGAAGAGAATGGTGCTCTCACTGTGGAGCGTGGAAGAACTTATGGAAAAGATAAGACTGATGCAAGATTGAGGAGTAGATTCAATGAAAAAGGAAGATCAAGTTCGAGGCCAATGGTAGATATGAGTAGTAAGGAGTGTTATTATTGTCATGAGATGGGGCATATAAAAGCATACTACAAGAAGTTAATGGAAGATTTAGGGGATTTCATGAAATCTAAAGAAAAGAATAAGGGTGGTGTTAATGTTGCTGCTGCTGATACTGAGGAGTATTCCGATGAAGATGTTGTTTTGATGGTGCAAGAAGAAAAGAAAGACACTAGAGATATGCGGGTGTTTGATTCTGCTTGTTCTGAACATATTTGCACAAAGAGAGAATGGTTTTCGAAGCTTGAGAAGTGTGATAAGCCTGTTTACATGGCTAATAATGGTGAAGAAAAAATTGAAGGTATTGGGAGTGTGAAACTTCGTCTGCATGATGGAAGTGTCAAGATACTTGGGAATGTAAGGTATGTTCCAAAATTTACAAGGAATTTGATTTCGCTTGGAAAGTTGGATAGCTTGGGTTATGGATATTCTTGCCGAGGTGGAGGTTTGAAGATCACCAAAGGTTCGATGATTGTGATGAAAGGAGTGAAGAATTCGAAGAATTTGTATGAGTTGATTGGAAGCACAATTAGAGGAGATGGATCGGTATCTTCACATCAAATTGAGAAGAAGGATGTGGATTTGCCAACAAAGAAGAAAGTTACTTTTGTGGATTTGGTTAAAGGGTAGAGCAATTAAGCTTTGATGAAGGAATTTGTGTCAAGGTGGAGATTGTTAGGTTTTTTGACCCAATTCCTAATTAGATTTGGTTTAGGATTTTCTAGAGTTTAATGAATTTGGATGGCCATGATTTGATGATCATGTGATGATCCAATGGTTAGGAATAAAACCTAATGGAAAGGGGTTTTATGGTTTTGTCTTTAGCCGACATTGGCTAATATATAAAGTGAAATTGGGAATCCAATTTAATAGCAGAATTGAGAGATCAATTTTGGAGACAAATGGCGGCAATTATTGATGAATTGCTTTGCAATTAATTTGCGATAAAGAGAGCAAATTAATTGCGATAAGGAGCAGCGGTAATTTGGCCAAATTGAGTCGACGAGCGGCGCATGTCGTGGTGAAGAAAACGTGAAGTTTTTCTTTGTTTGATTTGAATCTTGCAAGAAGCTTGCAAGGGTGGTGCGACGTGGTGAAGCTAATTTTGGTTCTTACTCCACAGAGAGAGTAAGTGGGTGAGAGAATGTGTGAGATTGAGAGAGAGAAAAAGCTGTGATAGCTTTTTATGTTGTTGTGAGAGAATCACCCATGTTGGGTTGATTAGATTGAGAGTTTGCGAGAGAGATTGTTATGATTAGTGATTGTATTTGATTGATTTGATAGTGCAGATTTGTGGCATAGGTCCACAAGAAAATTGGTTTTGTAGTTTCTGCTTTAATTATTTGTTTGGTTAATTCCTGGGATATCCGAAGTTACAACACACCAGAGCTGATTGATTGGAAAGAATGGCAGCAGCAACACAGCCACAGCCACAACAGCAATAGCAACAGTCGCATCCTCCATCTTCAAATAATCCCTTCAAGAGACCTTTGCTTAGGCCTTTTCTGGTGACCATTTTCTGCTCACTTGCTTACATACTTGGTTCTTATAGCAATTCTTCCAACTTCACTCTCCCTCGTCAACAAGAACGTAATTCGCCTTGTTTACACCTAAATTTCACTACCCATGAACATTTTTCACCTCCTCTTAACTTTGAACCGCTCCACAAACTTCCTCTCCCTCAAGAACCCCTCAAAAACTTGAGTTTTTGCCCTGCTAATTTTACCAACTACTTACCCTGCAATGACCCACACAGGGAAAAGAGGTTCAGTGTTCTTAGATTCTCTCACAGGGAAAGGCATTGCCCTGAAAGTGATGAAAAAGTAAGGTGCTTGACTATGAAGCACGGACACTCCAGTAAGGTCGATGTACCCGTGTTGTATCCGTGTCGGACACGGCGACACCTTGGACACCGTGGGACACAGTTGCCACTAAAGTTTTTGGGATTTTGGGAGATTTGGACAAAATAGGCTAGCAAGAACATGAAGTAATAAGGGTTTTTGGGCTTGTATTTTATATAGGCTTGCACTTTACAACATTATAGGGTATAATTTTGATAGTAAATCATATTATGAGCACAATTTTGATAGTAAACCTAATTAAATATATATATATATATATAATATAATATTTTTATAGCCGTGTCCCCTGTACCTGTGTCCTTAATTTTTAAAAATTACCGTGTCATGTCGTATTGTGTCACTGTATCCGTGTCCGCGCTTCCTAAGTGTTTGATAACAAGCCCTAATAAAGTTTACAGAAAGCCATTCCCTTGGCCTCAAAGTAGGGACCTTGCTTAGTTCCAGAATGTGCCTTTTGAGAGGCTGGCAGAGTATAAGAAATCATAGAATTGGGTTAGATTGGAAGGTGATAACTGATAAGCTGATGTTTCCTGGTGGTGGCACTTCTTTTCCAAACGGAGTGAAGAGTTATGTTGAGGAGATTCAGAAAGTTTTGCCTTTGAAATCTGGGAATATCAGGACAACTCTTGATGTTGGATGTGGGGTAACACACACATTCTTCTTTCAATTTGTTTGTTTTTAATGTCAGATGATATAATGCTACTAGTCTTACTATTTTATCTTATCTATCTTATCATATCTTATCTTACCTTATCTTATCTTATTTTATTATATATATACTGCTATATAAAATCACGAACTCAAAAATTTTAATTGGGAAATTTCATAAATACCCTTAATATTATAATATAATAAAATTTTAATCATTGTCTTCTTTCATCATTAAACTTTTTTTATCAATTATGGAAAAATATTGTAAATTCATATAATTATTATACTTCCCAAAATTATTTGAATTTTTAATTTAAAATTTATATTTATTTAATTAATTCGTTAATTCCTATAAGATTGTTCTATTTGGGAATTGGGCAAATGGCTACGTGCATCTACAGTTCGGCATGTCTTCCATGTACTTAAAAAAAATAAAAGAAAAATCAATGTGAATTAAATTGATAATTGATATAATAAGACATAAATCGTCTTTCATTTATTTTCGTTTTGATTCTTCGAATGCCTATTTTGATGTAAGAAAGTCTTAATTGTAAAGTACCAAAAAGAAAGTTTGTATGGTTTTTTTTTTTTTGGTAATTAAGACTATTAGGAATTGAATCTTAACCACTAGAACTAAGAGTCCATTCTAGCACCAGGCTCTAGTAGTTTTTTTTTTTATTTTTTTTATTTTATTTTTTTTGTGTAGAGCCCTAATTGATTTTATGGTTTGTCACAAGCATTCGTCAAATTGATTTTAATAATATTTTTAATTTTATAAAAAGATTATCAAAATTTCCTAGGGAGGTTAACAAAATTTTATACGAAAATTATCAAAATTTTATAGTTTGGTTATCAAAATTTCATAAGAAGGTTAACAAAATTTCATAAGGAGGCAATTTATCAAAATTTATGCTTATCAAAATTTCCTAGGGACGTTTACAAAATTTCATAAGAGGGTTATGAAAACTTTATGTAGAGGTTATCAAAATTACATAGAGAGGATATTATGGTTTCATTCTTATGGGAAGTTATCAAATTTCCATGGTGTGGTTGTTAAAATTTTCATAGTGCGGTTACCAATTATATAGTGTGATTATCAAAATTTCACACTGAGATTATCAAAAGTTCATAGTGTGGTTATTAAATTTTCATAGGGAGGTTATTGAAATTTCATAATGAGATTAACAAATTTTAACAGTGAGGTTATCAAATTTTTCACAGTGTGATTATCAAGATTGTTCTATTTGGGAAATTGGGCAATTGGCTACATGCACTATCCGTAATTGGAAGCGAGCAAAAGTTAGGCATGTCTTCCATGTACTTAAAAAAAATCAATGTGAATTAGATTGATAATTGATATAATAAGACATAAATAGTCTTTCGTTTATTTTCGTTTTGATTCTTCGACATGTCTATTTTGATGTAAGAAAGTCTTAATTGTAAAGCACCGAAAAGAAAGTTTGTATGTTTTTTTTTGGTAATTAAGATGATTAGGAATTGAACCTTAACCACTATAGAACTTAGAGTCCACTTTAGCACCAGGCTCTAATCGTTTTATTTTTTTTTTGTGTAAAGCCCTAATTGATTTTATGGTTCGTCATAAGCATTCGTCACAAATTGATTTTAATAATGTTTTTAATTTTATTTTCTATTTATCAAATATTTTACTTAATAGATTTTTTAAAAAAAATACTTATTATTATTTATAAATTTACTTTTCTTTTTTACTGTGCGGTTGAGGATTGTGAAGTAATGTGTCTCACATTGCAACAAATAAAACAACTAATTCATTATTGTGCAAAAACAACACTTCAGAATGAGATTAGGCCTTTCTTACCCTTTTGAAGATTTTTTTTTTCTTTATATTACTTTGTATATCTTACTTTAAAAATGATATTCAAGGACCTCCCCACTAGATAAATAAAGTTATACTATATTTTATATTTTCCAAGTATGAATAATAATACTATTAATAAGAAGGCTTAATGAAAAAATTGACCACTAAACTTTCCGCCAATGGTCAAATAAGCCCATCTTCAATTTTTTTCCAAACAAGCCCTGAACTAGCAATTTTGAGCAGATCAACCTTTTTTCAGGCGATTCTCTAATGGCATTGTCAAACAGTATCACATCATCGCGACACACGTGGCTAAAAGTGCCACGTAAAAAAGGAAAAATTTCAGAAAAATATATCAAAAATTTTAGAAATAAAAATTAATTAATTTTACCTTAAATCCCCCCAAACCATATTTTTGAAAACTTTTGATTATTTTTTCTTGAAAATTTTCATTTGCTGACGTGGCACTATTTGACAGAGCCATTAAGGAACCATTTGAAAAAGGGCAATTTTGGCCAAAATTGGTAGTTCATGGGCTTAGTTAGCCAAAATTGAATTACATGAGCTTATTTGACAGGGGCCAATTTTTTCCATTAAGCCTTAATAAGAAATATGCAACACTAAGGAAACAAAGTAGGAAAGTCCACCAAAAGATGATCTAATGCACTTATGCACATATTTTCCCCAATAAACAATAAAGAGATGTAATGACACAATTGACACAACATAGAAATCAATCTGACAATCAAACCAAAATTACATAGAAGGTTATCAAAATTTTATAGTGTGGTTACCAAAATTTTATATGAAGATTATCAAAACTTCATAGTGTAGTTATCAAAATTTCATACAAAGGTTACCAAATTTTCATAAAAAGATTATCAAAATTTCCTAGGGAGGTTAGCAAAATTTTATACGAAACTTATCGAAATTTTATAGTTTGATTATCAAAATTTCATAAGAAGGTTAACAAAATTTCATAAGGAGGGAATTTATCAAAATTTATGCTTATCAAAATTTCCTAGGGACGTTCACAAAATTTCATAAGGAGGTTATGAAAATTTTATGTAGAGGTTATCAAAAATACATAGAGAGGATATCACGGTTTCATTCTTATAGAGAGGTTATCAAATTTTCATGGTGTGGTTATTAAAATTTTTATAGTGTGGTTACCAATTATATAGTGTGATTATCAAAATTTTATAGGGAGATTATCAAAATTTCACACTGAGGTTATCAAAATTTCATAGTGTGGTTATCAAATTTTCATAGGGAGGTTATTGAAATTTCATAATGAGGTTATCAAATTTTCACAGTGTGGTTATCAATATTTCTACGCTAGAGCATGAAAAAACTACAAAAATAACATAGAAATATATTGAAAAATTAGTACAAATTAGATTTTCCTTCATTACACTTGAATAGAGTCTACTGGAAAATGGACTCGCCAAATAAAGTTTTCTAAGAAGTCAAAAGCATAAACTTCCCGATTTGACACGTTTGTGCGCAAAACGTTTTTCTCAGGAAAATGCTCATTCCAAATAATTATTTTGCAAAACCAACGCTCAAATGTTGTGTTTCGGGGTGAGTAAGCTCATTGAAAAGTGGGCTTCCCAAAGAAAACTTTCTTCAAAACCTAAAATTTGATATTCACGATTTTGCACATTTGTGTACAGAATGTTGTTCTTTAGAAAATGATCACTCTAAATGCGTTATTTGTGTAACCAACGCTCAGATGTCGTATTTCAGAGTTTGTAGAGCTCATTTAAAAGCTTTCTTCAAAACCTAAAACATCAACTTCACAATTTTGTGCATCTGTGCATAGAATATAGTATTGAATTATTTGAAAATGATCAAAATGTCCTTTTTTTTTAAACCAACGTTCTAATGTCATGTGTCGAAGTCAGTAGCGTTTATTGAAAAATTGGCTCGCCAAACCAAGCTTTTTTTAAAGGCTAAAACCTCAACTTCATGGTTTTGCGAACAAATATAACTATCAAATGTCATGTCTTGAATTGAGTAGAGCTTATTGAAAACTTGACTCACCAAATAAAGTTATTTTTTTAAGAAGACAAGAAATCAACTCACGATTTTCAGCGTTTCCGCACAAAACATTGTTCTTGAGAAAATGCTCCCAAATGCGTTTTTTTTTGTGAAACTAACGCTTAAATGTCGTGTCTCGGAATAATTTGACAAATCATATAATGAATGGTTTTAAGTTTTGTTGATGCATATATAACTTTTTTCATAACCGTTATAACTTTTTTAGCAACTAAGTATTATAAATTTGATAACCATATTATTGATTAAATGGTTACCAAAATTACTTATCATTAGATTTGTTGCTGTAAAGTATTTTTCATAATTACATATCTTTTTTAGTAATTGTGTATCATAAATTTGATTGGATCCATTGTTGATGAAATTGTTAACTAATGAAAATTTATTGAATTTGTTGGTTCATGTATAGTTTTTTATACTCACTCCATCCCAAATTATCTGACTATTTTGGGTCAAACTAATCATATACATTTGACCTTTAATTACAAAATATATATATATATACATATACATATACATATATATATATATATACAATCAAAATTTCAAAAAATATGTTTTGAAAAGTAAGACTTAACTTAATCAAAACATAATTTTTTAAAATTTAATTTTATATATATTTTTTTATAATTATGGGTCAAAGAATAAAGAGTCAAATAATTTGGAACAGAGGGAGTGATACATAACGTTTCAATAACTAATTACTGTGAATTTGATAACTTCTATTATTGATAAAATGGCTAACAAAGTTTATTTATAACGAAAAAATTGATGAGCTTATTCCCAATAAATTTTAGGGATTTGAACAAATCCATTCTTTTTAAAATTTAACATAAACATTATATTACACAACATGTAACTTAAAATCATTTTCATCACGTGTGAAACACGTGGCAAAGTACTAGTTAATATAAGCAATTTTACTTGGCCATATTTTTCTCACTACATCTTGCTAAATTTTGTAATTATAGTTCTAGCTATTGAATGTTGTTTTCAATTGGCTTTTTTTTTTTGGTATCTCTGAAAGATATATTTCTAATCCAATCCATTTTATGAGAAGGTAGATTGTTCATGCCAGTACCTATTTAGATCCATCTAATAAATTTGGTTCCATCCCAAGTAAATATTTAAAAATGACTCAGAATAATATGCAGATATTCAATGCAATGTCTAATACAATTTTGAGGGAATAAGAGTAATATATAACTTTTGCATGGGGAATGATCATACGTCTCTCACCATTTCTAAGCATGTAATCTAAGCATGTATATGTATTGTTTGCAGTTATTCCTATTCATTCGTATGCTGCATCTGTGACTATTTTCGATGGTGCAAACTTCTCTGAATGGTGCGAACAAGTCAAGTTCCATTAGGTGTTTAGGATTTTGACTTGGCAATTTTGGAAGATAAGCCTCTTGCTTTTACTAATGAAAACGGTGAGGATGAGAAGTGGCACTATAAAGCATGAGAACAGTCCAATAGATTGAGCATGATGATGAAAGCAGTGAGGATGGGAAGTGGCACTATAAAGCATGGGAACGGTCCAATAGATTGAGCATGATGTTTATGCGAATAACTATTAAGAGCACTCTTTGTGCTAAAGAATATATAATGTTTTTGGAAGAGCGTTTTCATTCTACTGATAAGTCATTGGCTAGTACTCTAATGGCAGAACTGATAACCATAAAATTTGATGGGTCGCGTAGTATGCTAGACCACATTATTGAAATGACTAACATTGCAACAAGACTTAAGACCCTGGAATGAATGTGGATGAATCCTTCATGGTGCAGTTCATTGTGAATTCACTACCTCCTAAGTATGGACCATTCCAAATTAACTATAATGCCATTAAGGATAAGTAGGATGTTAATGAATTGTCCAATAGGCTTACTCAGGAGGAATCACATTTGAAAAAGATGGGAAGTCATTCTATTAATCTCATGGGTCAAGGAGTTGGAAAGGAACTCAAGCCTAAGCTCAAGAAATTTAAGAAGAAAAAGATGTCTGATAATGCACCTTAGACATGTTAGAAGAAAGAACTGGCAGATAAGTGTCATTTCTGTAAAAGTGAAGGACACTGTCAGAAAGATTGCTTGAAATACAAAGTTTGGTTTGAAAAGAAAGGTATCATGCATTATGTTTCTGTATGTTATGAATCAAACTTAGCTGAAGTTCCTTTTAATACTTGGTGGCTTGATACTGAAGCAACTACTCATGTTTCTAACATGATGCATGGATTCCTTACGATTCAAACCACAAATCCAAATGAGAACTTTGGGTTCATGTGGAACCCTATGAAGGCCCCAATTGAAGGTGTGAGAACTTATCGTTTGATTCTGGATATTGGACACATCATTTAGATCTGTTTCAAACTCTTTATGTACCTTCAGCTTCTAGAAACTTAGTTTCAACTTTAAAATTGGATATTATGGGTTTTGATTTGAACATTGGACATGGATGTTTTAAGTTGAATAAGAATGCTTTGGTTTTGGTGTTCTTACTGATGCTTTATACAAGTTTAAACTTGATAAATCATTTGCTGAATCCTTGTTTACTGTTTATCATAATGTTGGAAGCAAGCGTAGTTTGCTGAATGAAAATTCTGCTTTCTTGTGGCATAAACGTTTGGGTCATGTATCCAAGGAAAGGTTAACAAGATTATAAAGAATGAAATTCTTCTGAATTTAGACTTTACTGATTTTGGTTTATGTTTAGATTGCATCAAGGGAAAGCAAACTAAGCATAACAAGAAATGAGCCACAAGAAGTAGCTAGCTTCTTGAAATTATACACACCGATATTTGTGGATCTTTTGATGTTTCATCTTTTGGTGGAGAAAGGTATTTTTTCTCCTTTATCGATGATTTTTCACAATATTATGGTTATATATACTTGTTGAACGAAAAATCTAAATCTATAGACACTCTTGAAGTGTTTATTAATGAGGTTGAAAGGCAATTAGATAAAAATGTGAAAATTGTAAGATCCGATAGGGGTGGTGAATATTATGGCAAATATGATGAATTAGGGCAATACCCAGGTCCATTTGCAAAGTTGGTTGAAAGCCGTGGCATATGTGCGCAATACACAATGCCGGGCACACCTCAACAAAACGGTGTAGCCGAAAGGCGTAATTGGACATTAATGGATATGGTTAGGAGTATGATGAGTAACTCCTCATTATCCAAATGTTTGCGAATGTATGCACTTAGAACCGCTATGTAATAGGGTTCCTAGCAAGGAAGTTCCAAAGACTCCTTTTGAACTGTGGACAGGAAGGAAACCTAGCTTAAGACATTTACATCTTTGGGGTTGCCTAATGAAAGTAAGAATTTATAATCCACATGAAAAGAAGTTAGATTCTCGAACGATCAGTGGTTACTTTATTGGTTACCCAAAGAAATCTAAAGGGTATAGGTTTTACTGTCGAAACCATGATCAGAGAATTGTTGAAACTGGTAATGCTAGATTTCTTGAAAATGGTGAAGTTAGTGGGAGTGCTGAAAAATAAGTTGTGGAAATAAAGGAAGTTAGGATGGATGTTTCTTTACCCATAAATGTTCCCTTATCTACACCTAACCCAAATGTTACTCAAGTTGTTAATGAAAATTTTAACAACACTGAGCAACATTTAAATGAAGAAGCACCTCCAAAAGGAACTAACCAACAAATTTCTAACATATTTGAACCATAAGAAATGCCATTTTGAAGATCTCAAAGAGACCAAAGGCCAACTATTGCTAATGATTTTGTGGTTTATTTGCAAGAGTCAGATTTTGACATTGGAATTAATAAAGATCCAATTTCGTTTCACAAGCCATAGAAAATAATGAGTTTGACAAGTGGATTGATGCCATGAAAGATGAGTTAAAGTCCATGGAACATAATAAAGTCCGGGACCTCGTAGAATTGCCAAAAAGTTCTAAACAAGTTGGTTGTAAGTGGGTTTTCAAAACCAAACGCGACTCAAATGGCAATATCGAACGATATAAAGCTATACTTGTTGTCAAGGGCTATACTCAAAAGGATGGTGTCGATTACAAGGAGACTTTTTCACCTGTATCAAAGAAAGACTCTTTAAGAATTATTATGGCATTGGTCGCTTATTATGATTTGGAGTTGCACCAAATGACGTGAAAACAACCTTTCTTAATGGGGATTTTGAGGAGGATGTTTATATGGATCAACTTGAAGGCTTCTCACTGGAAGGGAGAGATCACTTGGTGTGTAAACTGAAAAAGTCAATATATGGGCTTAAACAAGCTTCTCGACAATGGTATATTAAGTTTACTGATACCATAACATCTTTCGATTTGGAGGAAAACACCGTTGATCGGTGTATATACCGAAAGATCAGTGGGAGTAAGTTTGTTTTCTTAGTTCTATATGTTGATGGCATTTTGCTTGCTGCTAATGATTTAGGCATCTCACGTCAAACAAAAGATTTTCTCTCAAAGAATTTCGTAATGAAAGATATGGGTGAGGCATCTTATGTGATAAGAATTGAAATATTCCGTGATAGATCACAAGGATTGTTGGGATTGTCTCTGAAAAACTATATCGAACGAATTCTAGACAAATTCAAAATGGACAAATATTCAGCTGGAATTGCTCCAATTCAAAAGGGAGACAACTTTAGCCTTAAGCAATGCCCAAAGAATGATGCGGAATGGAAACAAATGGAATCGATCCCTTATGCAAGAAATGGATGATTACATGCTCATGTATAAGGCCATCTCTCCCAAGATGCAACTATTCATCAAAACAGCAAAACCCCCTTTTTTTCTATTATTTTAATCAATTCCTTTAATTACATTTATATCCTTTTTATATTTCACAATTTATATTTTGATTTATATTTACATTTATATATTGAATAATTACAAAAAAAATATTATTAGAAAGAGTTAATTGAGGCCTTTAAAACAAGACCAATATTGAATATGTTTTTTCATAATTATTATTAATAATTATTTTTTAAGACTTAATTTTGGGGTTAAAAATTCAACAATTTAACAAAAAATAAATAAATAAATATACTTAACTTAAAATTACAACTTAAATTAATTTAAAAACAACTTAAATAAAGTTAAAATTACAACTTAAATAAATTTAAAAAACAAAATAAATTACACCATAGCTTAAAAAGAAAATAAATAAGAAAAACAACTAAACATGAAAATACTAGTAGACAATTACATCTTAAAAATTTTGAAATTCATCCCCATCACCTTCTAAATTATCAAAATATGGGTCAAACCCACTAGATGAGCCAGCTCCTCCAAACGATTGTCGATCACGAGCTCTTTTTGCAGAAATTTCGAGTTGTTGATTTCTTATAGCTTCACGTACAATTGGATCTTTAATAGAATCCACATCTTGAAACAAGATTCTATTCTCTTCTCGCTCTTGTTGCAGCTGTAATCTATCCTTTTTCATTTTGAAGTCGTTTTGCCTCGTTTTGAGCTCGTAACAGCTGAAGTTCATAATTCCTTTGCATTAGAGCTTGATTTTCTTCCAATCGGGTGTTGCTTTGTTGGAACATTCCTTTGATTTGTTGATTTTCCTCTATGATAGATTTAAAAATTTTGTTCATTTCATCATTTTCTTTCTTTTTCATTTTTTCTTTCTTCCTCCAAGTTGGACACTCGGCTGCATCGTTAGTATCATTGAATTGACCTTCAATTTCAAAGTCATCATTTAAATCAATAGCAAATGATGATCCACCTATTTGATTATCTGATCGGTTGGAGTCTGACTGCGATGATTCATAATTTGTTCGCTTTCTATGACTGGGAGTTTGCGTGCTACAATCAGCATATTTCTCCATGTCTTTAAGGAGAGGCCAAACATGATCAAATTTGAATCCTCTTTTGAAAGCTTTATCTTGAGCTAGCAAAACTTTTGCTCATTCTAACAGTAAAACATCATTAAAAATAAGTTTTTTTATTAATTATACAAGAGTAAGGTTAAGACTAGTTAAAAAAATTCTCAGATAAATCAAATTTATCAAGTACTTACAATATCTTGTTCCGAAGCACCACTTGGATTCAAGTCTTCAATTTGTCGAACGCATCCTCTTAATTTGGCAACAACTGCTTGTATTAGTTGCATTCGAGTTTGCAGAGATCTTTGGGGCCGGACATTTGTATGCCTTGGTAACAATTCGTGATATTTAGCCTCCACGCGAGCCCACAATTGATGCATAGATTGATTTGTACCAGTAATCGGGTCTTGAGAAATTTCAAGATATGCATGGCATAAGATCTTATCTTCATCAATTGAATATGAAATAGTACGTACGTGGTGTTTTTGTGGACGTTTCAGCTAACTTTGAACTTGACATTTTGGAGTCAAAGAGTAATAAAGAGTTTGATGAAAAAAAAAAATAATAGTAGAGAGTTTAGAAAATACATGTTTTCAGTTTGATGATTTTGACCCACCATTTATAGACACAATTTGTGGAAAAGATAAGGATTCAAACAACGATCACATTTCAATCTCACTTTGAATCCAACGGTTGGATTGAGATAATGTTAAATTATCATCAATTTATTGACTGTTGTGTTATATTTTCTGACATATCTTGGATATTGTGTGGAAGAGATAAGTTTTTCATCAATGGTCACATTTGAATCCAACTTTTATCCAATGGTTGGATTAAGATAAGGTTAGATTCTCTGAAATTATTGGCTATTGTGTTAGATTTTCCGACATATCTTGGATATTATGTGGAAGAGATAACGATTCAAATTAACGGTCACATTTGAATCTCACTTTTAATCCAACGGTTGAATTGAGATAAGATTAGATTTTCTGAAATTATTAGCTATTGTGTTAGATTTCCTGACATATCTTGGATATTGTGTGGAACAGATAACGATTAAAATTAACAGTCACATTTGAATCTCACTTTTAATCCAATGGTTGAATTGAGATAAGGTTATATTCTCTGAAATTATTGGCTATTGTGTTAGATTTTCTGACATATCTTGGATAAAATTACTATATAAAAGGCAATGGATCACCATCTGTTCAAGCATTCAACCCTCCACCATATTATTCTTCGTCATGACTTCCAATGTTAATCAATCTTTTTTCGCATCTTCTTCTTCATCCCCATCCTCATCTTTAGATGATGAATATGATCTCACTCATGAAATAGAGGCCCAAAATCAAACTATTGAAGCCCAACAAACATCATTACTAAATGTTTATGCTAACAACAACATTCTCATGGCTTACTATAAAAAAAAGGAAAGCCAACAAAGACATAGAGGCTTAGTTCCTGGTCATAGAATGATTTAGGCCGAACAAAATCTATGGGCTGATTATTTTGCAGAGAACCCAAGATATAATGAATAATAATAATATAAATTAATTTTGATGAATAAATAATAAGGTTAAAGAGCAATATAGAATAAAATAATCAATTGACACCATTTTAGTGTTGTAACGTTGGAGAAGGAAAATTTTTGGTGTTGGAATATTCCAAAAAGATTCATTTTTTCCACACTAAAAAGGTGCAATATTTGATGGGCACATTGGAGATGCCCTAAGAATTCCAACCAGTTAGAAGTTGTTGGATATTCTGATTCAAATTTTGGTGAATGTCTAGGGATGCAAGTGGGTAGTGGATAATAGGGTACCCGGTACTACCCGACCCAATTAAGTAGGATTAAGGTATTATATAATAGGGTTAGGGTAGGGTTAGGGTAGTGATTTTAGTACCCGTGACGGGTGCGGGTAGGGTACGGGTAGTGACCTTAGGGTACCACTACCCGAACCCGGTTACTAATTAATTATTTTAATATTAATTTTTTATTTATATATTATATTTTTACTTAAAAATTTCTCCTAATTAACCTAATTAATATTTGTTTATTGTTAAAATATAATTTTTAACTTTGTTTTACAATTATACAAGTTAATTTTAATTTATTCATTTAATTTTAATTTATTTATTATTATTTAATTATAAAGAAAAAAATTATTCGGGTTTTTTATCGGGTTAGGGTAGTTAACGGGTAGTTGATATTTTATACGGGTAGGGTACGGGTAGTTGTAGGGTTCGGGTACCCTAGAAAATAATAGGGTTAGGGCACGGGTACCTCAAAATTTGCGGGTACCCTACCCGATTGCATCCCTATGGATGTCCTGACAGTAGGAAAAGAACTTTTGGCTCTTGGAGGAATCATATCATGGAAAAGTGTCAAATAGTTTATTGTTGCTACATCCACTATGGAAGTAGAATTCGTGGCATGTTTTGAAGCCATAATTCAAGCATTATGGCCGCGGAATTTTATTTCAGGACTTGGGGTTGTCGACACCATTACCAAGCCGCCGAAAATTTTCTGTGACAACTTTGCAGCAGTATTTTTCTCCAAAAACAACAAATGCTCAAAATGTGCCAAACATATGGAAATTAAGTATTTTGTCGTTAAGGAGGAAGTTAAGAAACAAAGAGTGTCAATTGAAGCTATTAGAACTAGTGATATGATCACGAATTCTTTAACTAAAGGTTTACTGTCAAAGGCCTTTAAGGAACACGTGCCTAGATTGGGCTTGGCATTGATAAAGAATGATGTTTATGATGATTGTTGCACTCTGAGCTCAATTGATTGTGTTTCTGAAATACATTACATGTTTCATGATTGTGTACAAATGATGTTATGTTTGAATTTATTAAAACTTGTTCATCTCTATGAGATATGATTGTAGACCATAAAGAAATTTATGTATATTATGGAGCTAGTGTAATGGTTTGCTAAGTATTGTGGTATATGGAAAGGAGTATGTTGAGTAAATAATATACAACCATTATTATACTATGGTAATCATGATGAACATGAAAAAGAGATTTATCATCTTATGTGCGCACTAATGTCTTATGCTATTAAATGTTAATGCTAAATGTTTGATCGGGTCAAGTGGGAGAATGTTAAAATTTGACCATATTAATGTGGTCAATATCAAATCTGTCAATTACGTAAATTGGGTAATTATGGGATTGACCAACATTATTGAGGGTTAAATCAAATCTGCCTAATTATGTTTATTGGGAGATATTTAAGTACTTTTAATAGTCAAGTAAATCTCAACCGTTCAAAAGCCTATTTGATGGACGTATCCGATTAAAAGACTACATATATAAATTGGTCCTCTCTCTGCTCATTAGGGTTTACGGTAAACTAAAAATTAAGAGTGTGTTTGGATGAAGATTTTTTTTTAAATTTTAAGATTTTTCAAAAGACAGAATTCTAAAATGCATATATTTGAAAATATGGCTTTTAAATGACTTGGTCTGGATACATAATTTGTACAGAGAAATCATAAGGTATTTTGAAATTTTATAATAAAATTAAAAATTAATTATAGAAAATAATATTAAAATGGAAAAATATGCAATATGGGTGTCATACTGTCATTAGATTTGTAAAAATGTATAGATTTTATTAATAAAATGTGCAAGTGAAAAAATATTTTTTAAGAATAAGTTTTTATCATGTAATCTATAAAAATAAAAATGGAATGAAGAAAAAGGAAAGTTAATAAATATGGGTGGTTAGTTAAAAAGACAAGGAGTTTTGAAAAAATACCATTGGAGAAGGATTTTGAAGAGAGGTTTTGGGCCCTCTAAAAATCTCTCTCCAAATTCTTAGGAGATCTAAAAACACAACTCTTTTCTTGTCAAACAAAGAATTCTATTTTTAGATTTTAAAAAATCCCTATTCAAATGAAAATCCTCATCTTCAATTTTGTGCTCATGGCTGACAAAGTGACTCAACCAAATTCCACATCGGGTATATCTAAATCTTTACGTTGTTAGAATTATTTATTCATGACATGACCCTATAAAGATCCTTTATGTTTTTATGTCTTAAGTTTAATTTACATTAACAATAAAAACCATATGACGTGTTAGTTAATATGCAAAATATATATCAATTTGGCACTAATAAACATGTAAAACTAACACCTATCAGACGCGAGTATATAAGGGTGGCAAGGCCCCTTAATTGCTCAAATGCTTTTTTCTTTTCATTAAAATGTGGAAATTGCTCAAATGCTTTTAGTGGCTTATAAATTTTGTTGAAAAATGGGAATTTTTTTTATTTGGCCAATATTTTACAAAATGATCCTTATACTATAACAATTTTTATTTGTTGCATATTAAATTTATATTATTACCATTTTTTAGGGGGGTTGCTAAATACCGCCCTAATTTTGCTAAATACCGTCCCATTTTTTACACTTTTGCCCTTTATCCTTTGTACTTTTTACACTTTTACACTGAGCCTCCCCACTAGGACGGCTCAGCCACGGCGGAGTCTCCCCAGTGGGGAGGCTCAACCACGGCGGAGCCTCCCCACTGGGGCGGCTTCACCATGGGCAGGCCGCCCTCATGGGGCGGCTTCGCCACGGCAGGCCGTCCCGGTGGGGCGGCTAGACCAAAATTTTTTTAAATAATAATTATTTTTAAAAAAAAAATAGCCGAGCCGCCCCACCGG